>CM064507.1:1204083-1341389 GCA_032716605.1 Paralithodes platypus
TAAACAAAAATAAACAGATCAAAAGCGGAATCGGACCGCTAATAGAAGATGGCCAGACAATAACAGGCGACACAAAACACGGCAAATCTGCTCAACAAATATTTTGGCTCAGTTTTCACAGAAGAAATTATCGATCATACCCTTGAAAATAACACCTCAACTCATGAGATAGGAGATTTCACCATCAGTGTTACCGAAGTACAAAGCAAATTGAGTAATTTTAAATGTAAATAAGACCCCGGGACCCGACATGCTCCACCCGAAAATAATTAAGAATGTCAAGGACGAAATAGCAAAACCCCTGACACAACTATTTAACTTATCACTACTACAGGGGATTGTACCGAGTGATTGGAAAGATGCGAAACATTACGCCGGATATACAAGAAGGGTAGCAAGGCAAAAGCGAGTAATTACAGACCAATTAGCCTAACTTCAATTGTAGGAAAAATCATGGAAAAAATCATTAGAGATAAGATTGTAGATTACCTCGAATCAAACAACCTAATCAAAAATAGTCAACACGGCTTTAGATCAAATAAGTCATGCCTAACAAATTGATTGAATTTTATAAACAAACTATTCACATATAACGACATGACGAAATCACTAGATATAATCTTCTTGGACTTTCAAAAAGCTTTCGACAAGGTGCCTCACCGAAAACTATTGGCTAAACTGGAGAGGATAGGTATACAAAGGTGAAATTCATTCTTGGATAAAAAATTGGCTTACGGACAGAAGACAGAGAGTGGTGATAAATGGAGTGGAATCGAAGTGGGAGCCTGTCACTAGTGGAGTTCCACAGGGTTCAGTCCTTGGACCGGTCCTGTTTCTCATTTACATTAACGATATAGATGTAGGGGTAAACAACACTATTTCCAAATTCGCCGACGATACAAAAAATAGGAAATACAGTCCTGAACGAAGATGATAGAAATGCGTTGCAATCTGATTTAAACAAGATATCAGAGTGGTCGAAAAAAATGGCAGATGCCCTTCAATGTCGATAAATGTCAGGTGCTGCAGGTTGGTAGCAGAAATATGAAATACAAATACGAAATGAATGGCAAACAAATAAAAACCGCAACGGTAGTAAAAGACCTAGGGGTACTAATATCTGAAAACCTAAAAAACTTCCGACCAATGTATAGCAGCTGCAAATAAGGCAAACATAGCATTGGGCTTTATTAAACGAAAATTTACATATAAACATGAAAAAACGTAATAGTGCCACTGTTCAAAAGTATGGTGAGGCCCCACCTTGAATATGGTGTGCAGTTCTGGTCACCTTATCTGATCAAGGACATTGTAAGACTCGAGTCAGTACAGCGTAGAGCGACGAAGATGATACCCTCATTAAGAAATAAACCATATGAAGAAAGACTTAACGATTGAACCTGTTCTCATTAAAAAAGAGGAGGTTGAGGGGTCAGCTTATTGAGTGCTTTAAGATACTAAAAGGTTTCGACAAAGTCGATGTAAATGCACTATTCACATTAAACAATACTAATCAAACTCGCGGAAATGGAATGAAATTAAAAACCAAAAAGGCAAACCTAGATGTCACAAAGAGTTTCTTCACCTACAGTGTGGCGACAGAGTGGAATAAACTACCAGCGACGAGTGGTGGAGAGCGACACAATAAACGCCTTCAAGGGAAGGCTTGACCTCTATCTGCAGAGGGCTGGGGTGATATGAATGGAAAAAAAAAAAAAAAAAAAATGTATGTATATGTATGTGTGTGCACTGTACAGTATGTATATATATACTGTATATATATGTGTGTATGTATGTATGTGTATATGTATGTGTATATATATGTATATATATATATGTATATGTATGTATGTGTATGTGTGTATGTGTATATATGCATATATGCATATTATAGTTTGTAAGGCCAGACTGCCTAGTAAGGACCTTGAGGTCTGTGTGGTCTGTGTATCTATGTAGCTCTATGTAGCTCTCTCTCTCACACACACACACAATACACCACCCTGCTGGACTTTAGGTTCACATACTGCCGCACCATAACATCTCTCTCTCTCTCTCTCACACACACACACACACACACACACACAATACACCACCCTGCTGGACTCTTAGGTTCACATACTGCCGCACCATAACATCTCTCTCTCTCTCTCTCTCTCTCTCTCTCTCACACACACAATACACCACCCTGCTGGACTCTTAGGTTCACATACTGCCGCACCAAAACATCTCTCTCTCTCTCTCTCTCTCTCTCTCTCTCTCTCTCTCTCTCTCTCTCTCTCTTTCTCTCTCTCACACACACACACACACACACACAATACACCACCCTGCTGGACTCTTAGGTTCACATACTGCTGCACCAAAACATCTATCTCTCTCTCTCTCTCTCTCTCTCTTTCTCTCTCTCTCTCTCTCTCACACACACACACAATACACCACCCTGCTGGACTCTTAGGTTCACATACTGCTGCACCATAACATCTCTCTCTCTCTCTCTCTCTCTCTCTCTCACACACACACACACACACACAATACACCACCCTGCTGGACTCTTAGGTTCACATACTGCTGCATCATAACATCTCTCTCTCTCTCTCTCTCTCTCTCTTACACACACACACACACAATACACCACCCTGCTGGACTCTTAGGTTCACATACTGCTGCATCATAACATCTCTCTCTCTCTCTCTCTCTCTCTCTCTTACACACACACACACAATACACCACCCTGCTGGACTCTTAGGTTCACATACTGCTGCACCAAAACATCTCTCTCTCTCTCTCTCTCTCTCTCTCTCTCTCTCACACACACACACACACACACACACACACAATACACCACCCTGCTGGACTCTTAGGTTCACATACTGCCGCACCATAACATCTCTCTCTCTCTCTCTCTCTCTCTCTCTCTTTCTCTCTCTCTCTCTCTCTCTCACACACACACACACACACACACACACAATACACCACCCTGCTGGACTCTTAGGTTCACATACTGCCGCACCATAACATCTCTCTCTCTCTCTCTCTCTCTCACACACACACACACACACACACACACACACACTCACACACACACACACACACACAATACACCACCCTGCTGGACTCTTAGGTTCACATACTGCCGCACCAAAAACATCTCTCTCTCTCTCTCTCTCTTACACACACACACACACACACACACACACACACACACACACACACACACACACAATACACCACCCTGCTGGACTCTTAGGTTCACATACTGCCGCACCAAAATATATCTCTCTCTCTCTCTCTCTCTCTTACACACACACACACACACACACACACACACACACACACACACACACACACAATACACCACCCTGCTGGACTCTTAGGTTCACATACTGCCGCACCAAAACATCTCCCTGCAAAGAAAACATTATTACATTAGTACATGCTCAATAATAATGGGTATGAAAAGGGTATAGAATATGTCCATAACAAGCTACCCACATAGAGGTTTACCTTATACCAGTTAGAAAAGTAAACTATTATTGATATACTCAATGATTGAATACAGTATATATTCTTCATACCCTTTGTAAACATAGTGTTATTACTGTAAATGGTCAAGAGTACAAAAAGGCATATAAAAGCATTGGGTATACGGATAGTAATTTATCATTATATTCATATATATAGTGGGTATATATTTTGTCTATGTGAGTGAAGGAGACAAAAGGCAGAACTTCCTGTAGCGAGTGCCTCCCCCAGAGTTGAAAAAGTGACGACCAAAATCAAGAGATGTTCGAGCCAAAATGCCTGGATACACGGAGTTTGAAGCAATTTAAGTCATAGGAAGAGGGAAAGACTGATGCTGGGAGAGAGTTCCAGAGCTCAGCTGTTGAATAGAAGAAAGACTAAGAGTAACGTTTCACACTTGGGTTGGAGGGTTACACAGAGTAGTGGTGGGATTGTGTTGCAAGACGGGTACCAATATATCATTATATATGTGGTAAACTATCAATGGAAGTTAAATATTACTAAGCTATAATGAATCAAATAAAATCAATCTAAATGAATACTCTATATCTAAATTGAATTCAATCTGAAACAAGCTAATTTATATCCAAAGGTCTCACATAATAAATGTATATAATTATAGGGTAAGGTTATAAGGGTTAATATTAGCCAGGAATTAACTCACCAATAGTTCCACGTGGCAATGAGGCAAGGGAGAACGTTTTACCCAATATGGTGGTGGACAATGGGGAACGAGACTTTGGTCCCGAGACACGAGTCAAGTTAAAGAAAGAATAAATGATTACATGGGAATGGACATGAATATTATGCTTATCTATCAGTCAGTCATGATGTCGATGAGAGCGTCGTGATGGTGTAGCTGTGTGTATTGCTGTATGTGTATAGTGATTAGAGGCACAAAAGCACGATCAACTGAGGGCGGAAAATTAGATGTTAACTGGTTGGTGTTCGTGAAGGCTCTGACGTACCTCAAAAGCACACCTTGCTGCCTTGGCAAAACGCCAGGAGCCCAAATTATCGTACCGCATTTAGGTTGCTCTATACGATAAATTATATTAATATATACGATAAATTCATATATACTACATAAGACCATGGCAATATTGCTTAATAGCATATTAGGCCTTTTATAACTTAACTTATTTACAATCTTATAATATACGATCTACTCGTCCTACATCGTGCTGTAGGAGAGATCGTGACGTCACAGAGACATCCAAGATCACAAAAGAGTCATAGTCTATCGTATTTATACGATACACTCCCCCCACAAAAAAGACCTGAACCCCACCTTAAACCTAAAGTTGCCCAGAGGCTATCTTCTGACGCCACAAGTCGACAGCGCCAGCAGCAGCGCGTCTGGGACGCGTCCCGGTCCGAGAATGATCACCATCAGTATGAGGTGAGTCGTTCCTTCGAGAATCCTCGGACCCAGCAATAACAGGTGGAGCCTCAGATTGCAATGCGGAATCTAGCTCCAAAGCGTCCAAACGTGCGATAGGACGAACAGTAGTTCCAGTGGCTGTCTTTAAAAGCGCCACCCGCTCTACAGAGTCTGCCCCCTTGTATACCTCCAATACGCGGGCCTAATTTCCAGTATAAACGAGGACTATCTTCTTTAATTAAAACAACGTCACCAACTGTAGGGGCCGTTGGTCTACCAGAGGGAGTAACACTCCTTTCCCTCAATGCTAGCAGATATTCACTAATCCACCGTTTCCTAAAATCCTCGATTATCCTGGATATATACTGGTATCTCTTAGACACCGCTACCGCAGAGTACAACGAGGGATCCTCTAACTCTACTATGGACTGAAAATCAGATGGAAACGCAGTCAATGGTTTTCCATATAGCAAGTGAGCTGGCGTTAATGGTAGTGGTTCTTGCAGGTCGGTGTACACATATGTAAGCGGGTGATCATTCACGACTGCCTCTATCTCTGTGAGGACTGTCGTCAACTCACTCTTCTTTAATAGAGCACGTCCTACAACCGCTCTTAGTCCTGACTGTACTATGCCGACACACCGTTCCCACATTCCACCAAACCAAGGTGCCTTAACTGGAATGAACCTCCATTCGCACTTTTTCTCTCCCAAAAAAGTGATGATAGTAGGATCACTACTCATATCCTTTAGATATTTTGATGCTTGGACATAAGTGGGAGCATTGTCGCTAAGAATGAGTTGAGGGAATGAACGACGGGCACAAAACCGTCTGAACGCCAGCATAAATTCTTCGCTAGACATATTATCACATAGTTCTAGGTGTACCGCTCGAGACGTCGCACAGGTAAACAATAATATATAAACCTTCTCATGCTCCCTCGTCTTCAATGCCCCTGTGTAATCTAATCCTACCGCTTGGAAAGGTTCTACGTGCTTTACACGGCATTCAGGTAGAGGTGGAGCTGGGCCAGTTGCATATGGTTTACCCTTTAGTCTCTGGCATATTACACACTTTCTCACTACGCGTCGAGCTACTTGTCGAACTCTGGGTATCCACCATGTGAGACGTAAATTTGATATAATATGACATACCCCGTAGTGTTTTACTTCCCTATGTGCACGTATGATCAATAGATCAGTAACGTGATGTCTTGTTGGCATAAGTATAGGTCGGTTTGTGCCGTCTGGTACACCGACCACTTCAGGCGACCCTCACACCTGATGAGGCCATTGTCTAGGTGCAACCTTAGTTGACGCACTATATTAGGCATTAATGTCTTATTCGAGCCTTTCAAGGATTCTAATTCATTGGAAAAGGTTTCTACTTGAACCCATTTGATCAAAGTTACTTCAGCTGCTTTAAATTCACGAGCATCAATGTTGTGACCCCTGTTGCAGAGTTGGCCCGTTACTTTAAGCTTGAGATTGGATACATATCGCAACACCCAAGCTACAACCCTGACTAGTTTATTATAGTCACCGAATCTTGCCCACTTCATGATAGGACCCGGTGGCTCATTTGGTTGGGCTGTAACTGCCACTGTTTCCAGTGGCAGAAGTCCCTCACCAACAGCATGCCATATCGTCCATTCACTTTCATGGAGCAGCCACTTTGGACCATGCCACCACAATTCGGACTTCATTAACTGGCTAGCCGTTATACCCCTAGTTATGAGATCACTAGGGTTTTCCTTTGTATTTACATAATGATAAGCAACGTCTGGCAAAAGGGCTCTAATCTCATCTACCCTATTCCGCACATAAACTGGCAGAGACTTCTTGCTATGTATCCAGTTGAGTGCGACCTGACTATCGCACCATACGTGAACGATTTCAATATTTAATTCGCTCTCGTATGCTGCGCGTACATGTTGCACCAGACGTGCTAATAGCAGCATGGCAGTCAATTCCATTTTAGGGATAGTTACCTTCTTAACCGGGGCTACTTTGGCCCGGGCTGTAACTAAATGTGCCCCAAATGAAGTAACAACATATATGGCTACCCCGTATGCCGTGGCGCTAGCATCGCAAAACGTGTGTAATGTAACGTCACCGAACGCCGCCACTTTACGAGGTATAGGTTTCGTACATAGGATGGCATATTCATTCAACAACAATGTCCCTTGGTCATTCAGGTCCTCGGGCAAACTGTCATCCCTTCCTATTTTACGTCTCCAAACTTCCTGCATTAGAATCCTAGCTCTTATGGTAACAGGTAATGCTAGACCCAAAGGATCAAAAAATTGCGCAACTTTGCTCAACAGACTTCTTTTTGTGTGCGCTCCTGTCTGCTGAGCAAAAGACCTTGTTTGAAAAGTTAGTATGTCATGTTTAGGTTGCCAGATCATCCCCAAATTTCTGGACTTTTCCTGGTTAAGAGATGCCGTACCATCCACCTGTATTAAACTCTGAAGATCTTCACTATTAGTAACCCACTCGCGGAGAAATAGATGTGCATCCGCAAACAATCTGCGTGCTTGCCAGTATGCATACAACAAATCATCTTGACTATCGCTAGTACCCTGCAAATTGTCAATGTATAATCCGTGAGATAGTTTACTTGTGTCCTCATGAGTGTCAGCTAGATGTTTTCTGATTGTGGCATTTAACAAAAACTGCGAGCAAGTGGCCCCAAAGAGTACAACCCGAAAACGGTATATTATGATGGGACTTTCAGAGTCGCTAATGTCGCTGAACCAAAGAAAGCGGGTAACATCTCTATCTTCCTCCTTTAGCTTGACCATCAAGAATGCTTTCTCGATGTCACTGGTATAGGCATACTTCCCAGCCTAAACCGCAATAGATGTTGGGACAGATCCGACACCATGGACGGACCTGTCAACAGGCAGTCATTCAGACTGGGTTGTTGACCTTGGTGGGCAGAACAGTCATACACCACCCGTATTGGTGTGGTGACGCTGTCTTTCTTTACCCCATGATGGGCCAGATAGTGAACCCTACCCTTCTTACACGGTTCCTCGACATCGACTCTCTCAATAAAACCCCTATCCTCATAACTCCGAAATACATCGTCATACGCCTGGCGCGTGCTCGGTTCGTTAGACAATTTCCGCTGCAATGCGCGCAAGCGACCTAATGCCAAACCATAGTTGGTAGGTAGGCTTATCTCACTGTTCTTCCAAGGTAAACTAACTTTATATTGCTTGTCTGAGGCACAGTAGCACACAGACTCGTCAAACCTTTGTAGCGCAACTTCCGAGTCATAATCAGTCTCCATAGGATTAATGCCTATGTGATCCAATCTCCACAGTCGTTCCAGGTCGAACTCGGCAGCCATCTTAGGGTCACTAGGTTGGGAATCCTCCCTTCCCAACTCCTCTGCCGCGGTTACATTGACTCTATATATCGAGACCGTGTCGACCAGGACCTTTGACTGTGTAGTATGCACCTTTCCGCTCATGCAGTATCCAAATTTAGTGGGGATTAAAATTACACCACACATCTTTTTAAATCCAGGGTATACTACTTCATAATAATGATCCACACCAAGTAGAACATGCACCTCACTCTGATTTCCCATGGGATCTGACAAGTTAACCCCTTTGCTACGTAATGCGTGTTCCACCTTCTTCACACCCACAGATACATATTCTGGTAGGGTGTCTACTACGATACAAGTCATAAAGTACCGGTTTTTACGATAGAAATATGAAATCTCCGCTATCTCGTAGTCTTGTTTATCAGTAACCCCTGTGAAGCCCTGTAATCGAAGAGTCTCAGCCCCTACGATTCGGTGCTTCAGTCCCACTAGTACGGACCTCTTTATAAAGGAACGTTGAGACCCTTGATCTAGAAGTACCCGACAAACTTTGTTACTGTCATTACCTTCCATGGGAATCTGTATTGTGGGCAATATAGTGGTGTCTTGCGTACTACCTAGTGCCACAGTTGTAGTACCCTCATTTTTGACGTCTTTGACTTTATCTGCTGTAGGACACAACTTATCAAAGTGATGTCCTTTGCAGTGGCGACAGGGCCTTAAGTATGTAGCAGTACATTGTCCCTGCTTATCATGTTCTTTACTTAGACAACCTACACATAGCTTCAATCTTTTCGCCTGTGCTAGTTTTGTCTCATTTGTTGGGTATTTTACGCAGAAACTCCATTTATGTTTGTTGTTACATAGCTTACATAGAATCTGAGCAGGTTTCTGATACACACCCTCTTTCTTTACTTTAGTCCCCACTGTCATGCTTACTGTTCCCCTCTTCTCCACATTCTCACTCCCTCCCGACTCATACATTCTCCCTTTGTTCAACTGTAGATTATTGATCTCCTTACTGAACTGAGTTTTGAATTCCCCCAGCTCAAATGATCTTACCTTATCAAGTATTGCCATAGGAAGCTTCTGACGCAAGATAATGACTATCATTTCCTGCGTGGTAAGCCCTAGGGTATCTAGCGATCGAGTATGGCACTCCATATTTGCCCTGAAGTTTGTCAACTCATCAACCTTATACTGTGGTTCTGCGAGCCCCAACAAGGCAACGACATGGGCCATCTTCAACTGCTCTCTATCCCCGTATGTGGACTCTAATAAGTGTACCGCTTCAAGATAACTACCACCTACTACTGCAAAACCCTCTATTAAATGTAAGACCTCTCCTTCCATTTGTCCCTTCAGATAGTGAAACTTGCGGACATTATCCAAAGAGGATTCATGGACCGTAGATCGAAATACGTCCCAGAAAGCTAACCACTCGGTCAACTTGCCCCCAAATGTAGGAAGATTGAGCTTTGGGAGGTGTACAGTATGTTTTGGGTCAGCCCTTCTATGGGCCTCATGATCGCCTCCCTTCTTACTCGCGATTGCACGCTGTAATAGGTACTTCGCTCTAAAGACAGGTTCGTCATAGAGGGCGCGATTATCACACTCTGTAACAATCTCTTCCTCCTCTGTCATGGCAGCCACAATCACCTCACTCAGAGCCGTAATACGACCGTGGGTAACCTGGACGTTTTCTAATCTAGCCTCCAATTCCTCTAGTTCAGCAGTAGTGATGAAAGTGTTGACGTCCACTATTAGCCTATTCATTACTCCCCGAAGTCCCGCCCTTTGATTTTTAGGGGCTTTGTTCAGCACCCCACTAGACGGTGTCTCTTTACCGTTTTTATCCATTTTGCTTGCGAGCCTATAGGCTATGTATCTAAATATCACGTTACAAAAACAACGGCCAAATAACAGGCTACTTAAGAGACGCCAACCGGCGGACTTCTATGTTATGGAGAAAAAATAGTACACTATATAGCAATACCTACTAATGGATCATATTGAACAAGAAAAAATGTTAGGTCAGGTCATATGTCACAGGAAGTCTGAAACAGAAAAGAACATTACTGGGGAAAGATGATGGGTGGGATGCAGGACTTAGGCAGGCACAACGATGTGACCCTGCATTCCGGCTCTAACCATCGCTTGGCTAGCCTTGCCAGTTTATCATAGAGTTGTTCCTGCATCCTGTTATATGTCCCCTTGTTCATTGCCTTAAAATCCCTTACTGGTAGCTAATTCCCGGGTCTGGGCACCAATGTGGTAAACTATCAATGGAAGTTAAATATTACTAAGCTATAATGAATCAAATAAAATCAATCTAAATGAATACTCTATATCTAAATTGAATTCAATCTGAAACAAGCTAATTTATATCCAAAGGTCTCACATAATAAATGTATATAATTATAGGGTAAGGTTATAAGGGTTAATATTAGCCAGGAATTAACTCACCAATAGTTCCACGTGGCAATGAGGCAAGGGAGAACGTTTTACCCAATATGGTGGTGGACAATGGGGAACGAGACTTTGGTCCCGAGACACGAGTCAAGTTAAAGAAAGAATAAATGATTACATGGGAATGGACATGAATATTATGCTTATCTATCAGTCAGTCATGATGTCGATGAGAGCGTCGTGATGGTGTAGCTGTGTGTATTGCTGTATGTGTATTGTGATTAGAGGCACAAAAGCACGATCAACTGAGGGCGGAAAATTAGATGTTAACTGGTTGGTGTTCGTGAAGGCTCTGACGTACCTCAAAAGCACACCTTGCTGCCTTGGCAAACCGCCAGGAGCCCAAATTATCGTACCGCATTTAGGTTGCTCTATACGATAAATTATATTAATATATACGATAAATTCATATATATACTACATAAGACCATGGCAATATTGCTTAATAGCATATTAGGCCTTTTATAACTTAACTTATTTACAATCTTATAATATACGATCTACTCGTCCTACATCGTGCTGTAGGAGAGATCGTGACGTCACAGAGACATCCAAGATCACAAAAGAGTCATAGTCTATCGTATTTATACGATAATATATGTAGATTATTATGGCAATTTTCTTTACCATTTCCATACCAATAACGATTTAAATCATACAGCCAACAATTAAGGCAATGATGATAGGGCAGGCTGTACAAAGTAATAGTTATATATATACATACAGTATGTGTACTCAGGCCTATTCCCATTTTTTTTTTTTTTCTTGGGGTGGCCGACTGCAGACAGCCCGAATAGAGACAACACAACACAACAGAAAACAATTAACACACAAAAACAAAACACAAATTCACACAAATCTATGTCATCCAGGAGAAGACCCAGAGACCAGGAATCACCAAGGTCCATTCCGGTCTCAGCAGGCAGACATGAAGCGAGCCGAAACCGCAAGCCCGCCCACCACACTTCCAGGCGCACCCTTCATATATACCGGCTCCCCGGGCCAGGCGCCTGACGGACTATTATCTAGTCCAACTTGCGCCCGACCCCTTCTCCTAAATAACCACGTGTTCTCTCATCTGTTCACCTAGCATTCTCCATTCATTCATATTTATTACCACTTCCCTTGCCTGATCTATAGTCATTCCTCTATCACCCAAAGCTTGTCTTACACAGTCTCTCCATTTCAATGGGGGTCTTCCTACCCCTCTATCTCCCCTTGTATCTGACTCACATATTCTCTTTGTAAGCCTTTCATCTTCCATTAGTTCAACATGACCATACCAGCTCAGCACCCTCCTGTCCACTCTGGCCGACAAATGTTCCTGCTGCCCTACTCTCCTACGTATCTCTTCATTCCTCAATCTGTCTCTATGAGTAACTCCACACATACTCCTCAAGCAGCTCATCTCCATCACATCTGGGAGTAACAATATCGAGTAACCTAAATCCGAGTCAACAATATTCAGAAGTTGTTAAGGCAAACAAAATAATTGGCTTTATAGGCAGGTCATTTGAGCATAAATTCAAAGACGTTATCCTAACCCTTTACAATTCCTTAGCCAGCCCTCTTCTGGAATACTGCGTTCAATCCTGGTGCCCTTATTACCAAAAATATATAGACAAGCTAGAACGAGTTCAACGTAGAGTTACCAAAATGATACCTAGCCTAAAGAACAAACCATAGGAGGAGCGTCTTAGAGAATTAAATCTATTTCCTTTAACCCAGCGCAGATTAAGAGGCGACTTAATTCAAGTATTCAAAATCATCAAAGGCATCGACAATATGAACTGTAGTAAGTACTTCACTATCGACCAATCTAATTACACGCGGGGAAACGGTTGCAAAATTATTGGTAAATCTTTTAACTCACACGAATCTAAGAATTTCTTCTTCAATCGAGTTGTCAACTTATGGAATGGGCTTCGCCGAGACGTTATAGACTGCAGCACCGTTGATTCATTTAAACTTCGCCTAGACAAATATCTTGCATCAAACCCGCGACTGACTGCGTTTGTAAATTAATAACTTTATTTTATCCCCCCCTCAGTTACTAACCCATCTGTCCCCTACTAACTTCCTAATCCTGCCACGGACACTAGTTCCAGGGCAGTAATTCCCTTTCCAATGTTCCCTTACCCACTCTAAACCACTGTTTGGACACTTGATCCTCAGTGTTTTGGAGGACAAGCAGCCTAGAACTGTTGTTGCTTTATTTCCTTTGTACTCCTTTGTACATCCAGCTTTCTTCTCTCCTTTGCCTTCAAAGCCCATGTCTCAGCCCCATACATGAACAAAGTAATAGTTATGAACAAATTAATACAAATATCCATCATAATATTTATAAGGGCGGATGAATTCGCTACATCCCGATCCTGTTACATCCCGTTTTAGACAATCTCACAGCGCAAGAACCACGACAGTTGGTAGCGGCAATCTAGCAGGTTCACTTCTTTCATTTTGGCTCTGCGACCAACTTTGGTCTTAGCGTTCAATGTCATGGAGGCAGCCGTTTAGTAGTAGAGCATCAAAGGTTCCGGAGATGATAAAACGCAGCTAAACGACCTACTTACCGAGTGTAGCAGTAATCTGGCAGGTTCACTTTGTTAATTTTGTTCTGTGAACAACTTTGGACTTAGTGTTCAATGTCATGAAGGCAACCTTTTAGAAGGAGTAGTGTGTCAAAGGTTCCGGAGATGATAAAATGCAGCGAAACGACCAACATAGTGAGTGTAGTGGAAATCCAGCAGGTTCACTTTGTTCATTGTGGTTCTGCAAAAAACTTTGATCTTGGTGTTCAATGTCGTGGAGGCAAACGTTTAAGCCTCGTTCACATACAAGACTTTGTCAACATGACTTTAGCCGTCTTTGGCCAGCTTTGCAGATTTTTGAGTCAGGACCAAATGTGAAAGACTGCAGCGACCATGGTGTTTGGCACCCATGCATCCGACATTGCCTCGACCATGCCCCTTCTGCCAGGCAGCATTGGGCATCCTGTGGGCGTCCCCACCCATTCCAGCGTATGCACGTGTCCGACACGAACACCACCCTCCAACCCTACCTCCCCTCCATCTCCATGGACCTCCTGCCGTATTTATTGTGCCCCATTCCCTGTACGGCCACCTAGTGACGGCGGTAACCAATGGCCATGGCATTTTTCTACCAAAAAATGCACAGATATTTCTCGAAGGAGTACTAAGCAATAGAAGGGAATACAAAGGAAATAAAGCAAAAACAGGTCTTGCGACCCCTCGAGGTGACTTGCTCTCTAAGTTACTGCTGTTTTAAGTGCCCAACAGTTTCTCAAAGAGGATAAGATAAAGTGTGAATTCAATTAGTTAATATAATAACAATAGAGTACTAAGGAAATAATTGATTAATTTACAAATGCAGTCATCCGTGGGTTTCAAGCAAGGTACTTGTCTAGGCGAACTTTAAAAGAATCAATAGGGTTGCAGTCTATTACATCTCAGGGAAGCCCATTCCACAGATTGACAACTCGATTAAAGAAATTCTTAGATTCATGCGAGTTAAATTATTTGCCAATGATTTTGTAACCATTTCCCCTTGTGTAATTTGACTAGTCGATTGTAAAGTACTTACTGCAGTTCAAATTGTCGATGCCTTTGATGATCTTGAAAACTTGAATTAAGTCACCTCTTAATCTCCGCTGTGTTAGGGGAAAAAGATTCAATTCCTCAAGACGCTCCTCATATGGTTTGCTCCTCAAACACGGTATCATTTTGGTAACTCTACGTTGAACTCGCTCCAGTTTGTCTATATCTTTTTGGTAGTAGGGGCACCAGGACTGAATACAACTGTAAAGAGTGAGGATTACATCTTTGGATTTATGCTCAAAAGATCTGCCTATAAAACCTATAATTTTGTTTGCTTTCTTAACAACTTCTGTACATTGTTGACTAGGTTTTAGGTTACTCGATATTGTTACTCCGAAGTCCATTTCTCTGTCTACACTCTCTAGCTTGGTGCCATCGATTGAATAGTTTGCATTCTCATTTCGGTTTCCAATGTGAAGTACTTTGCATTTATCTTCGTTAAAGCTAATTTGCCAGATTTTAGCCCAATGTGACAACCTATCTAGATTGTGTTGCATATCTTCAACATGTTCATTTGTGAGTACAGTATTTACAATTTGTGTATCATCTGCAAACTTTGTCGTTAATGTTGATTAGGAAGAGAATTGGCCCAAATACTGATCCTTAAGGTACACCGCTAGATACATTGGTCCATGTTGATGCTTTTCCATTAATGACTACTTTTTGTTTCTTTCGCCTATCTAATTTTCTAGGCCCAATTCAAACATCACCTTATATTCTGTGTGCTTTTAGCTTTATTAATAAGCATCTGTGTGGAACTTTATCAAAGGCTTTTTAGAAGTCAAGGTATGCAATATCTACAGCTTTACTTTCATCATATAGGTTAACCCGGGAACGACGCCGAGACGCTTAAAGAGGGTTTACTGCGAAGGCGACGGGACTCTTAAGATCCAAGGCCTAAAAAAAATACCTTTTAAAAGACCTCAGTGGTACTCAAAACAAAGGAATATGTGATTAAGTGAGATAATTCCCCTACATACCTCCTATCCTCCTCCACTAGTATCAACCCCCCCCCCTTCAATTATCACCTATTTTTCCTCCTATTCCCTTGTTTATTGGTTTATTTTCCGCGCCAATATCCCCCACCCGGTTTCAAGGTCGTGTGGGATGCATATAGAGATCGTGACAAGAGAGAGACTTCACTTACAAAGCTCCAGTGTCAATCAATAAGTGAGAGAGGGAGGATGTGTACTGCACCGGCTCTGCTCGCATGAATGAACTGGTCGGGAAAATTTCGTCTTTTTCACCCCCCAAATACTATTCCCACTTGTTTTATTGCTGTTACATGTTAATATCTTCATATTAAACATAAAATAGGCGCATATGAATAATTAATAACAATATTTATTGAATAATGACAATTTTAGTCGGGAATGTATGAAAATATCTACGCCTGGCGGGCACTTTCAAATACCATAGGTTCGCCGTTTAAAGGTTAAGGATGTCATGGAGGAAGTCTAAAAGGTTGGTCAACCAGGAACGACTATTTTGAAAACCATGTTGGGTAAACTTTAGTAATTTGTTTTCCTCCAGATGGTTTACGAGTCTGTTTCTTATCAGAGTGTCTAACATTTTGCATACAACAGAGGTTAAGCTGATTGGGCGATAGTTACTAGGCAAGAATTCATTACCAACATTCACATTTTCTATCAATTCTTGTTTTGTTGCAAGTGCATGGTCAAGGACGTTATTTCCACGGGTCGGGTCGGAGATCTAACAAATTGATAGAGCGGACTCTTTTGCAAGTTTGCATACAGGTCTTGTCCAGATTGTGAAGTAAGACTATCTCGGATTTCCCCACTTGGTCACAGGTAAATTGAAGTCGCCAAAAATTACGATATCTTGCGAGTTGCTTACGTCTGCAAATTGCTCATAAATTTATCAGTCAGTTTGCAGTGATTGAGCTGGAGGTCTGTATTTTAATGCAAGTATTATTTGTGTACCTTTATTTTATTTTTATTACCACCAAACATGTGTTGACGTTCACAATTTGAGGTTTTGACATGATGATCAGGTTAAGACTTTCTTTGATAAAAAATATAACGCCACTTCCATGTTGATCAATTCAGCTTTTCTCAAACATTACATAACCGGGAAGTGAATATTCTGCTAAAAAGTATCTTTCTTATGTATTGAGCCAAGATTCTGCTATGCCAATTACATCATAATTTTATGTAAACACTAGTGCCTCTAAATCAGAAAATGTATTGCGTATGCTATGAGCGTTTACATAGAAAACCTTTAAAGTTGTGGTTTTAGAATTAACAGAACACTCTTTAATAGAATTTTTAGTTCTGGTCGGATTTACATTTACGTACCTGTCTGTCCTCGGCCCTCGCTGTCCTCGATCCTGTTCCCTGGTACTCCTCGGTTGACTCTCCTTCTTTTCCGAAAATCCTTTACTGCGTCTTGAAGCAGGCGGCCAAATCTTGCTGCTCCCACCTGGTTCAGATGGACTCCACCCGCTACAAACAAATTATCTTTGAGTTAGAAGGCATCCCAGGAGTTTTGGTGATGTTTTCTTAAATTTAACCTTGGTGGAGGTCCAGGGAACAAACTAAAAAATATATATAAAAACAAATAATAATTATTATAATTTTAATAATAATAATAATAATAATCTATCTATCTATCTATTGCCTGACGCCGTGATCCCCGAAGGGGTGACCACGAACGAACCGCCCCCATGCACCTCTGTCCCCAGTCAGTCGACGCCCCTCCCCCCAACCAGCACCGCCTTCGTTCATGTACTTCCTCACTCCATCCTTCCACCTCTCATTCGGTCTACATCTCCCTCTCTGTCCCTCCACCTCGCTCTCGTACACCCTCTTAGTCATTCTCTCGCTTTCCATACGATCCATATGGCCGAACCATCTCAAGTTGTTCCTTTTCACACTTTCCAGCACATCTATAATAATAATAATAATAATAATAACCCCTTAACCTAGGGGTCAAACTAGAATGCATGCCTCGAATATTTTACAACAAAAAGAAGCAAAATCCTCAATAATAATCAAGAACACTATCTTAAGGGGGTCACCGGCTTTTTTTTTTATCTTTCTCTCCTTTTCTCTCTTTCCCTGGCTTGTATCCATTCGGCTCCATTCAGCCAACTGTTTTAAGACGTTTATCCCCATCCAGGTGTTGATTTCTTCCTGGCGAGCGATAGCGAGCCAGCATTGTATGGAGAAATCCGACTTCGCCAGAGACGTTTTTTATCGAAAAATTTACAAATTTAGCTTGCTCTCAAAACAAAAATAAATATATGCTGGCTTGCTACCGCTCGCCAGGAAAATATTGACACCTGGATGGGGGTAAACGTCTTAAAACAGTAGGCTGAATGGAGCCGAATGGATACAAGCCAAAGAGAGAGGGAAAGAAAGAAAAATCGCGAGGTGGGGTCCCTTAACCCACAAGAGGTCAAACCAGATCTAGTCCGACGTCTTGAGATTTTTTTTTTTTTTTTTTGTCCTTATTCGGGCTCTGTCTCGATTCGGCCACCCCCAGTAAAAAAAATATATATATATATATATTAATAATAGAGAACATAGAACAAAATATGGGGAGTGGGCCTGAGCAAATAGATAGATAGATAGATTGTTTCGTAAGTATTGAGTATATTGAGTATACTGTATATAAGTATTGAGTATATTGAGTATACTGTATATAAGTATTGAGTATATTGAGTATACTGTATATAAGTATTGAGTATATTGAGTATACTGTATATAAGTATTGAGTATATTGAGTATACTGTATATAAGTATTGAGTATATTGAGTATACTGTATATAAGTATTGAGTATATTGAGTATACTGTATATAAGTATTGAGTATATTGAGTATACTGTATATAAGTATTGAGTATATTCGAACAACATATTATGGATATTCTCTTAGGCTAACGATAACACCTTCCCAGATTTATGTAAAACTAAAAATGAAACGAAATTGTTTACATTTTCCGAAGGGCCTAATGCTTCGAAGCTACAGGTTCGCTATCGCTCGCACCCCAAAAGAATAGGGTAAAGCCTTCTCACCCCCCAAAATAATAGGGTAAAGCGTTTTATCATCGTTGAACTAATGGGGTGAAACGTCTTCAGATCTCAAAACTAATTGATCAAAGCTGAGTTGATCCACAAATACCTCGAGCAGCTAAAGTGTCCAAGGTATTCCGAACTAACCATTAAGGGGGAGGGGTCACTTTTTGGCCGATTTTTGTATGTATTCATTATTTTTCTAGTTTCCTCCCTAGACCTCCATCAAATTAAAAAAAAAAAAAAAAAACATCCATTAGATCCCCCTTCTAGATTAATTTGTAAATTTTTCGGTGGAAAAATGTCCCGGCCGAAGGCCGGTTCTTCCAACATTACAGGCTCACTATCGTTCGCCAGGGAAAAAATCGACACCTAAATAGCACGAAAGGTCTAAATATAGACGAAGAAATGGGGCGAAAGGTCTTAAAATCGATTAACTAATGGGGCAAGCATCTTAACATCTGAAACTAATGGGGATAAACATGAGGGAGAAAGTGGTCCAGAAAACCGGCCCATCCCCCTTTCATCAAACCGTTGAGGGCAGATTTTCACTTAAGGGATATTTTTTACTCATGCTTAGCCCCATTATATTTGACATTTTAAGATGTTTGCCCCGTTATATTAGTTATTTTAAGACATTTCGCCCCATTTATGTCAATTTTAAGAGCTTTCGTGCCATGTAGGTGTTAATTGTATCGTGGCAAGCGATAGCGAGCCTGTAATTTACGAAGAACCAGTTTTCGGACGGGAAATTTTTCTACCGAAAAATATAACATTTATATCGGAGGGGGTTCTTGGGGGGTATTTATTTAAAGCTTGATGGGGGTCTAGGAAACAAACTAAAAATCTTAAGGGAGCTCAGACGGTATTGTGCAGCATAATTTACTGTTTCGGCTCAATGGTTTAAGGAGGGGGTTTAGTTTGCTCTCTAAGCCTTTATCAAGCTTATAAAAACACCCACGAGATATAAGTTTGTACATTTTTCGGTAGAAAAATTACCTGGCCGAAGGCCGATTCCTCTTCAAATACAGGCTCGCTATCGCTTGCCAGGAAAAAATTGACACCTAAATGGCACGAAAGGTCTTAATATTGGCAAATAAATAGGGCAAAATATCTGAAAATCGCCAAACTAATGGAGCGAATGTTTTGAAATCGCATAACTAATAGGGCTAAACATGAGGGAGGAGGAGGACTCGAAAAACCAACTTCCTCCCCTTAATAAGATAATTAAGAAAAAACACACTCGCCATTCATTGATAATCCTGGCGAGCGATAGCGATAGCCTAATAAGTGATGTTTCGGCACCAGGTAGGTTTTTGATCAATAATTGGTATCAGCAATATCTAAGCTTCATTTCTTCATACCGAGCAAAATATACAGACATGTTCCTACACTTACCCACCCTATCCAACATCTGACAGATATTAATACAGCACAGAGCGAGCCAAACGTAATGACAGTTGAGACATAACTATGCAAACATGTTCCTACACCTACCCACCCTCTTCAACATCTGACAGACATTAATACAGCACAGAGCAAGCCAAACGTAATGACAGCTGAGACATGCATACTGTATATATGACTATACAAACATGTTCGTACACTTACCCACCCTCTTCAACATCTGACAGACATTAATACAGCACAGAGCGAGCCAAACATATTTATGAGAAATGACTTATTTGCGCCACTGTACAAGAGCAATGGGTGGGTAGGGGACAAAGGTGGGATTACCAAGGGAAGAGAAGGTGTAGGTTAAGAGCAGGTTATTAGTGTGTTTGGTCTATTACCAAGGGAAGAGAAGGTGTAGGTTAAGAGCAGGTTATTAGTGTGTTTGGTCTATTACCAAGGGAAGAGAAGGTGTAGGTTAAGAGCAGGTTATTAGTTTGTTTGGTCTATTACCAAGGGAAGAGGAGGTGTAGGTTAAGAGCAGGTTATTAGTTTGTTTGGTCTATTACCAAGGGAAGAGAAGGTGTAGGTTAAGAGCAGGTTATTAGTTTGTTTGGTCTATTACCAAGGGAAGAGAAGGTGTAGGTTAAGAGCAGGTTATTAGTGTGTTTGGTCTATTACCAAGGGAAGAGGAGGTGTAGGTTAAGAGCAGGTTATTAGTGTGTTTGGTCTATTACCAAGGGAAGAGAAGGTGTAGGTTAAGAGCAGGTTATTAGTTTGTTTGGTCTATTACCAAGGGAAGAGAAGGTGTAGGTTAAGAGCAGGTTATTAGTGTGTTTGGTCTATTACCAAGGGAAGAGGAGGTGTAGGTTAAGAGCAGGTTATTAGTTTGTTTGGTCTATTACCAAGGGAAGAGGAGGTGTAGGTTAAGAGCAGGTTATTAGTGTGTTTGGTCTATTACCAAGGGAAGAGAAGGTGTAGGTTAAGAGCAGGTTATTAGTTTGTTTGGTCTATTACCAAGGGAAGAGAAGGTGTAGATTAAGAGCAGGTTATTAGTTTGTTTGGTCTATTACCAAGGGAAGAGGAGGTGTAGGTTAAGAGCAGGTTATTAGTGTGTTTGGTCTATTACCAAGGGAAGAGGAGGTGTAGGTTAAGAGCAGGTTATTAGTGTGTTTGGTCTATTACCAAGGGAAGAGGAGGTGTAGGTTAAGAGCAGGTTATTAGTTTGTTTGATCTATTACCAAGGGAAGAGAAGGTGTAGGTTAAGAGCAGGTTATTAGTTTGTTTGATCTATTACCAAGGGAAGAGAAGGTGTAGGTTAAGAGCAGGTTATTAGTTTGTTTGGTCTATTACCAAGGGAAGAGAAGGTGTAGGTTAAGAGCAGGTTATTAGTTTGTTTGGTCTATTACCAAGGGAAGAGGAGGTGTAGGTTAAGAGCAGGTTATTAGTTTGTTTGGTCTATTACCAAGGGAAGAGAAGGTGTAGGTTAAGAGCAGGTTATTAGTTTGTTTGGTCTATTACCAAGGGAAGAGGAGGTGTAGGTTAAGAGCAGGTTATTAGTTTGTTTCGTCTTAATTCATGTATCCATATATGTTTTTAGTTTCCCCCCTAGACCTCCATCAAGCTTAGGAAAACACCCCCTAGACCCCCCTTCAAGATAAATTTGTACATTTTTCGGTATAAAAATGTGCCGGCCAAAGGCCGGTTTCTCATAAAATTGCAGGCTCGCTATCGCTTGCCAGGAAATAATCGACACCTAAATGGCACAAAAGGTCTTAAAATTGACAACGTAATGGAGCGAAAGGTGTTAAAATCGCCAAACTAATGGGCCGAACGTCTTATAATCTCAAAACTAGTGGGGCTAAACATTAGGAAGAAGGGGGTCCAGAAAAACGGTCTGCCTCCCCTTAAGAGCAGGTTATTAGTTTGTTCTCTAGACCTCCATCAAGCTGTACCGGCTGAAGTACCGGCTGAAGGCCGGTTCCTCTTAAATTACAGCCTCGCGATACACCTAAATGGCAACAAAGGTCATACCATTTGACAGCAATGGGGCCAAAGTTCTTATAATCGCCAAACTAATGGGACGAACGTCTTAAAGTATCAATAGCAATGGGGCTAAGCATGAAGGAGAAAGGGGTCCAGAAAAAAAAATCCCTCAAGTGGAAATCTCCATTTAAAATTTCTCCTTGAAGGTGAACTATGGAGAAATAACTGGAGAAGGGAAGGAGGTTGTATGTTATTATCTATCTATCTATCTATCTATCTATCTATCTATCAATATGTTCAGGCCCAATCCCCATTTGTCCTATTTTTATTTTTATTTTATATTTTATTATATATATATATATATATATATACTGTATATATTTTTTTTTTTTTTATATATATATATTTTTTTTTTATTTTTTTTTATTATATATACTGTATATATTTTTTTTTATTTTTTATTTATTTTTTATTATATATATTTTTTTTTTTTTTTTTTTTATATTTTATTATATATATATATATTTTTTTTTATTTTATATTTTATTATATATATATATATATATTTTATTTTATTTTATTTTATTTTTATTTTATATTTTATTATATATATATATTTTTATTTTTATTTTATATTTTATTATATATATATATATATATATATATATATATATATATATATATATATATATATATATTTTCATTTGTATTTTATATTTTATTATATACTGTATATATATATTTTTATTTTTATTTTATATTTTATTATATATATATATATATATATATAAATATATATATATATATATATTTTCATTTGTATTTTATATTTTATTATATACTGTATATATATATTTTCATTTTTATTTTATATTTTATTATATATATATATTTGTTTTTATTTTTTTTATTTTTTTTTAGACTTGGTGAACGACCATGACAGATCACACCACCACTTGCAAGGTTAAGGGGGGATGGGCCGGTTTTCTGGACCACTTTCTCCTTCATGTTTAGCCCCATTAGTTTTCAGATGTTAAGATGTTTGCCCCACTAGTTAGTCGATTTTAAGACCTTTCGCCCCATTTCTTCGTCAATATTTAGACCTTTCGTGCTATTTAGGTGTCGATTTTTCCCTGGCGAACGACAGTGAGCCTGTAATGTTGGAAGAATTGGCCTTCGGCCGGGAAATGTTTGTACCGAAAAATTTACAAATTAATCTAGAAGGGGGATCTAATGGATGCTATTTTGTTTTAATTTGATGGAGGTCTAGGGAGGAAACTAGAAAAACAATGAATACATTCAAAAATCGCCCAAAAAGTTAACCATCTCCCCTTAAGGGGGCCCACCTCGCTGTTTTTCTCTTTGTCTCCCTCTCTCTTTGGCTTGTATCCATTCTGCCCCATTCAGCTTACTGTTTTAAGACGCTTACCCTCGTCCAGGCGTCAATAGTTTCCTGGCGAACGGTAACAACCCAGCATAGCCTATATATATATTTTTTTTTTTATTTTTTTTTTTATTTTTTTTTTACAGCAAGCTAAATTTGATGCCGGATATCTCCATACAATGTTGGCTCGCTATCGCTCGCCAGGCAAAAATCAACACCTGGGTAGGGATAAACCTCTTAAAACACTTAGCTGCATGGAGCCGAATGGATTTTTTTTTTTAAGGTGACGACTTGGCTTCTATGCTGGCGCTTTTTCTCCGATATTTGTTCAGCTAATCTGGCATAGAAGACACTTGCAGAAGGTCCCATACCTCCCGACGATGAGAAGACCAGAGGAGTAAAGCTTCCTTGATCCCTGTTCAAAATTCTTTCTTCATAAGCGCGTTTGTTCTCACTTTCGTTTCTCAAGTATGCCGCCTTGTGTCCTCGGGGCCGAATGGGTACGAGCCAGAGAAAGAGAGAAAAGGAGAGCAAGAGAAAAAAAGCAGGTGACCCCCCTTAAGGCTATAAGAAAGGTGGAGACGTCAAAACATTTAAAAAAAAATGCAATAATAATGTAGGTTTGTGATGAATAGGAAGTATGTTGAATTGGGTGTTATGTATTGGGTGTTATGTATTGGGTGTTATGTATTGGGTGTTATGTATTGGGTGTTATGTATTGGGTGTTATGTATTGGGTGTTATGTATTGGGTGTTATGTATTGGGTGTTATGTATTGGGTGTTATGTATTGGGTGTTATGTATTGGGTGTTATGTATTGGGTGTTATGTATTGGGTGTTATGTATTGGGTGTTATGTATTTATAACTGTATTACAATCGTATTTCAACTGGTAATTACCGACGTCTGAATATTGGTTAAATACAAAAGTGTGGGATGTCACCATGTTTGTTCAGTATATATATATATATATATATATATATATATATATATATATATATATATATATATAATTAGATGATGTCATGAAAGAAATATAAGAAACAACAGTGGATGTTTAAGTACCCCTTGTAAGGGAAGGGAGGGGGTGGGGTGGGGGGGAACTGGTTGTGCTGTTCGTTTTCTGATGATGCATTTTTATTGAGTAAAGATGAATGGGGATTGTAGTGTTTGGGGAATATGGTTGGTACTTTGTGTGAGGAATGGAAGCTGACTGTCAATGTCTTGTAGAATAAAGTGTTGGTCTATGAGAGGAATACAGTCATAGAGTGTGAAGTAAGGTTGAATTGTTAAGTATTGGAAATATAAGTTCATTTTAGTACTTGGGCAGTGTGATGAGCAACGATGGGAGTTAGGAGAATGAGGTTTGAGATACAGTCCAACAGGGAAGGAGGGCTCTAGGTATGCTGAAAACAGTTACTAGTATTAGGGAGGTAAGCATGGAAGTGAAGAAGTCCATGTAAGACGTAAGGGAGTGAGAGGGGTAGAAAATAGTTACTTGAGAAGTGTGTGTGGAGTAACACTAAGTGCTGTAGTGTGGATGTAGATGTGTTCCAGACTAGGAAAAGGAACACCTCGAGGTGGTTCGGTTATATGAAGGGAGAAAGAATTACTAAAGGTGTAAAAGAGAGGTAGAACGGCAGGGATGGAGTTAAAAGGTATATGAGTGACAGTGGTTTTAGGTGGGAGGAGGGGCGTCAGCTGATGGGTGACAGAAGTATAGACGAATTTCACTTGTGGCCACCTCTTAGGAAGACAAGTCGTCTGGCAAAAGATAATTGGAGGATTCAGAAAAAATAAGTAATTGTGTTCACTGTTATGGCCTTAAAGGGAAAATATATATGTATACATTAATATACAGTATATATACCGGTATATATATATATATATATATATATATATATATATATATATATATATATATATATATATATATATATATTTAGTGGTAATATTGTTGTTGTTAGTTTCCTTCCTTCACCTCCATCAAACATTTATAATTACCCCCAAGACAGGGGCCCCTTCCAGATATAATATACCCCCAAGACAGGGGCCCCTTCCAGATATAATATACCCCCAAAACAGGGGCCCCTTCGAGATATAATATACCCCCAAGACAGAGGCCCCTTCCAGATATAATATACCCCCAAGACAGGGGCCCCTTCCAGATATAATATACCCCCAAGACAGGGGCCCCTTCCAGATATAATATACCCCCAAGACAGGGGCCCCTTCCAGATATAATATACCCCCAAGACAGGGGCCCCTTCGAGATATAATATACCCCCAAGACAGGGGCCCCTTCGAGATATAATATACCCCCAAGACAGGGGCCCCTTCCAGATATAATATACCCCCAAGACAGAGGCCCCTTCCAGATATAATATACCCCCAAGACAGGGGCCCCTTCCAGATATAGGCTACAGGTATGTGTGCAATTTTCGGTAAGTAAAAATGCCACGGTCAAAGAGTGGTCCTTCTTTAACTACAGCCTCGCTATCGCTCACCATGAAAACATCGAACCATAAATGGCATGAAAATTTTCTTAGATTTGACAATAGGGCAAAAGGAATTAAATAGCCAAACAAGTGGGACAAACGTCTTCAGATCTCAAAACTAATGGGGCTAAACATGAGGGATAAAGGGGTCCATGCAAAATATATAAATACATAAAAATATAAATATAAATAAATGTTCGAAGCTACAGTATCTCGGACTGAATGGAATCTTGGTCATTAAGGGGGTAGTACTCGCTCTTTATGGACCCCCTTCTCCTTCATGTTTACCATATTATTTTGGAGATTTTAAGACGTTCGTTCCATTAGTTTGGCGATTTTGAAACTTTTCGACCCATTTCTTTGTCAATATCAAGACCTTTCGTGCTATATAGGTGTCGATTTTTTCCTGGCGAGCAATAGCGAGCCTGTAATTTTAGAAGGAACCAGCCTTTGGCCGGGAAATTTTTCTACCGAAAAATGTACACATTTATCTTGAAAGGGGGTCTAGGGAGTGTTTTTTTAAAGCTTGATGGACGTATAGAGAGAAAACTCAAATATGTATGTATATATATATATATATATATATATATAACTGTCTTCGTGGTGCAATGTATAAGTGTGTTGATTTTCGGTGTGAGCATCCTATAGGTTCGAATCCCCGGACTGCCACATGTGTTTGTTAATTTCATTAATCGAGTTTAGGAGTAAAGTTGGTTGGTTGAGAGAACATAATAATATATTAATAGATAAATAAATAAATACATAGACCAGCCACCAAGTAGTACCCCCTTACCCAGCACACTGTAAGTCAGGATTATTATGCCAGAACACTGTAAGTCAGGAATAGCGTCAGGACTGTGTAGAGGTGATCTTGACTGGAGCCCCTTCTCGCGAACTCCAACCCCTTGAGGAATATTTAGTTAGTTAGTTAAAATAGTACTTCAGAGGCTATCAACTCTATAGGATTATTAAGCCAGCACACTGCAAGTCAAGAATAACGTGAGGACAGGAGCCCCTTATCCCTTGTGGAGTACTGAGGCTGGCACTGGCTTATATGGTCACTGGTGCCAGAGAGGAGGGACCCCCACACAGAGAGGGGAGCTACCCCCCCACCCACACACCCACACGCACACACACACTGTGACGAGTGGGAAGTGAATGGGTGTCAAGCCGGTGTCACACGAACGATTTTCCCGTCAATTTGTACGGGCAATTATTGTCTGGTTGCTTCATATATAAGTTCCATAAGAATCAAACTACCGAACATAACCCAACTTTGACCTAGTTTCCGATTCCAATGCAAAAATGTCACTAAATATTACCAGAAAAAACTTGCTCATGGAAAATTGAGGGAAAATGCGCTCTTGTGACACCGGCTTAAGAGTTGGGTGCTGGGGGAGTGGGGGTCTGTTGGGGGGTAAATAATGACTTCCACTGGTAGGAGGAGGAACTAACACCCTTAATACACCCACACATAGGGGTGAAGTTTGGGAGCATTACTGTGATAAACAATGATATCTAGCGGTAGTAGGAGGAGGAACTAACACCCTTAATACACCCTCACATAGGGGTGAAGTATGGCCCACCCACTGTGACCAGTTATAAATTTGTGTGTGGGTGTTTGGTGGTGGGGGTTGGGGTAGGGCGGTGGGGGGGGGGGGGGGGCGTGCGTTATTGTGATAAACAATGCCATCTAGCGGTAGGGGAAGGAACTTGCGACCCTTGATATGAATTTTGTCCGGCCCAAAATATTTTTTTCGCCATCACTTTGTTTACGAATATTTATTCAAGCTAGATTTTGACGATTTTGTGCAGTTTAAGAAGGATCTGTGGTAGTAAAATGGCTAAGTGAGATAGTTCGTGGCCTTTTAATATGGCTAAGTGAGATAGTTCGTGGCCTTTTAATATGGCTAAGTGAGATAGTTCGTGGCCTTTTAATATGGCTAAGTGAGATAGTTCGTGGCCTTTTAATTGCTGGAGGTCTTTTAATTGCTGGAGGTCTTTTAATTGCTGGAGGTCTTTTAATTGCTGGAGGTCTTTTTTAAACATAATAAAATCGTCTAATAGTAGCCAGAATAAAGTAAACAAGACGTCGTCGGTACAGAAGGGGTTAACTCACTTGAATATTGCATTTACGACTATACAATGTCTGTTCATAAATTACATATTGCATTTACGACTATACAATGTCTGTTCATAAATTACATATTGCATTTACGACTATACAATGTCTGTTCATAAATTACATATTGCATTTACGACTATACAATGTCTGTTCATAAATTACATATTGCATTTACGACTATACAATGTCTGTTCATAAATTACATATTGCATTTACGACTATACAATGTCTGTTCATAAATTACATATTCAAATGAGCGGAGTCAACATGAGAATCACATATCAAACGTCCATTAACTCTCTGGATTGTCGAAATTGATTGCGAAAACGCCGTTTCAGACTGACAAAAGGTAAATTACAGTAAAAATTAAATGCAGCAATATTATATAGTCAAGTATTATAAAACCAAACATATAATACTTGACTATATAATATTGCTGCATTTAATGTTTACTGTAATTTACCTTTTGTCAGTCTGAAATGGCGTTTTCGCGATCAATTTCGACAATCCAGAGGTACCGCCAACCACTTGACAATAATCTCGATCCCTGACCTCTTCGTAACTCAAAAGGGACTAGAGCAAACTGGCTGTAAAAATCAACAACCTATTACCTGGTGGACTCTTACCAAATGAGAGGAATTTCATCCAGATTGCTTTCATTCATTTTGAGTTATAAGAAGTTAAGGAGTCAAGATTATTGTCACGTTCGTTGGCGCTCATAGTAATGCAGTATTACATTATACATAAACATGAAGGGGGTAGAGAGGAAACAACTTGACTGAACCCAAGAACTTTCAGTCTTCTACTGTACTTCTCACTTCTCAACTTGTTCTTCCTCTGTCCAATTACTCTTCTTTCCTATTTTACTCCAGCCATCTGGTCTGGTGGTGGTTGTTAGTTTATTAGCCTATATATTAATTATTTATTTATTTTTTGTTGTTGTCATCGTTAGACCTCCATCAAGCTTAAAAGAACACCCCCTAGACCCCCTGTCAAGAACACCCCCTAGACCCCCTGTCAAGAACACCCCCTAGACCCCCTGTCAAGAACACCCCCTAGACCCCCTGTCAAGAACACCCCCTAGACCCGCTGTCAAGAACACCCCCTAGACCCCCTGTCAAGAACACCCCCTAGACCCCCTGTCAAGAACACCCCCTAGACCCCCTGTCAAGATAAACTTTTAAATTTTTCGGTAGAACAATATACCGGCCGAAGGCGGTTTCTCATAAAACTACAGGCTCGCTGTCGCTCGCCAGGGATAAAATCAACACCTAAATGGCACAAAAGGTCTAAATATTGACAACAAAATGGGGTGACACGTTTGAAAATCGCTAAACTAATGGAACGAACGTCTTAAAATCTCAAAACTAATAGAGCTAAACATGAGGGAGAAGGGGGTCGGGAAAAACGAACCATACCCCCTTAACAAACATACATAATACTATCTATCTATCTATCTATATGCTCAGGCCCAATCCCCATTTTGGGGGTAGCCGACTCAAGACAGAGCAAGAACAGGGAAAACACAAAAACAACATAAAACAAAAAATAAACACAGATAAAAAACACAAACTCACACACATCCAGGTCACCCAGGAGAAGACCCAGAGACCAGGGTTACCAAGGTCGCTCCAGCACTCCCCCGGCCCCTGACCACCCGGAGAGGTTCCGATCTCGGCAGGCAGACATGCAGCGGAGCCAAAGCCACAAGCCCTCCCACCACACTTCCAGGCACACCCTTCATATTAATCGTCCCCCCGGGCCAGGTGCCTAATACATATACAGAACACAAATATTACATAATAGATACATACATATAAATAATACAGAACACAAATATTACATAATAGATACATACATATAAATAATACAGAACACAAATATTACATAATAGATACATACATATAAATAATACAGAACACAAATATTACATAATAGATACATACATATAAATAATTTAGAATGACATACATAATTTTGAAGGAGTGGTCCAGCCAAGGCAGGAGTTTCAGTATAGGAGGAGGAACTAACACCCTTAATACAGCTACACATAGGGGTGAAGTATGGGTGCGTTACTGTGATTAACAATGCCATCTAGCGGTAGGGAAGGAACTTGCGACCCTTGATATGAATTTTGTCCGGCCTAAAATATTTTGAAGGAGTGGTCCAGCCAAGGGAAGGGTTCATTATAACGTCTTAAGGGGAGGCTGGCCGTTTGTTTGGTCTATTAATTCATTTATTCATATATTTTGTTTAGTTTCCTCCCTAGACCTCCATCAAGTTTAGAAAAACAACCCCTAGACCCCCTTTCAAGATAAATGTGTACATTTTTCGGTAGAAAAATGTCCAGGCCGAAGGCCGGATCCTCTTAAAATTGCAGGTTCGCTATCGCTCGCCATGAAATAATCGACACCTAAATGGCACGAAAGGTCTTAAAATTGACAACGAAATGGGGCGAAAGGTTTTAAAATCGCCAAACTAATGGACCGAATGCCTTATAATCTCAAAACTAGTGGGGCTAAACATTAGGGAGAAGGGGGTCCAGTAAAACGGTCTGCCTGCCCTTCATGGTGGCATTCCATGGCTGCCTGGAACATGACGCGTTTTGACAGTGTATTCTGACTACCATTAGACGATGGTATGCAAATTAGGAAGGCTATCTGGTAATCAAAGGGGTTGGTACTATCTCAATTAAGGGGACACAGACCGTTTTTCTGGACCCCCTTTCTCCCTCGTGTTAAGCCCCATTTGTTTGGATATTATAAGACGTTCGGTCCAATAGTTTAGCGATTTTAACACATTTCGCCCCATTTCCATGTCAATTTTAAGACTTTTCGTGCCATTTAGGTGTCGATTATTTCATGGCGAGCGATAGCGAGCCTGAAAGTTAGGAGGAACCGGCCTTTGGCCGGGACATTTTTGCTACCGAAAAATGTACAAATTTATCTTGAAGGGGGTCTAGGGGGTGTTTTTCTAAGCTTGATGCAGGTCTAGCGAGAAAACTAAGAAATAAAGGAATAAACTAAGAAATAAAGGAATAAACTAAGAAATAAAGGAATAAACTAAGAAATAAAGGAATAAACTAAGAAATAAAGGAATAAATGAATTAATAGACCAAAAGGTCCGTCTCCCCTTCACTCTTCAGTTCCCACAAGTTATTCCTAAGCTGAATAAAATAGTGTAATGGTGATGACAATAAAGTGTCAATGGACATAATGATCTTGAAGGGGTTAACTAGGGTCTTGTTAACCCTCTCAAGCTCCAATACGCGTTTCTGTTCTGTTTCTGGCTACTATTAGACGATGTTATTCAGATTAGTAACGGTATATGGAAGTCAAAGGGTTGATTGAGATAGTACTTACCCTTTTAATAGCCACATATACTTCCTAAGCTGCATAAAATCGTCTAATGATAGAATGACAGCCAAAATAAACTGCTAAAACGCGTCAGAGCTTCAAAGGGTTAACCCCTTCACGACCATTACGTCATTGTCATCATATTATGGATATCATTACAGTAGACGATTACCTTTAGTTTGTAATGTACAGTCGCGCTAATAAGTCATTCTCGGCACCAAGTATGTTTTGATCAATAATTGGTATCTGCAATATCTAAGCTTCATTTCTTCCTATCGAGTGAAATATATAAACATGTTCCTACATTTACCCACCCTATTCAACATCTGACAGACATTAATACAGCGCAGAGCAAGCCAAACGTAATGACAGCTGGGACATAACTTATTAGCGCGACTGTACCTATACGATTCAAATGGCTAAATACGATCTCAATAAACCTTCTTAGTAACATCGGTCCGTCTTAAACTGCATAACATCATCTAATGTTAGCCAGAAACAGAGGTAAAAAGGCGTCCTGGTACTGAAGGGGTTAAGGCGTCCTGGTGCTGAAGGGGTTAAGGCGTCCTGGTGCTGAAGGGGTTAAGGCGTCATGGTGCTGAAGGGGTTAAGGCGTCATGGTGCTGAAGGGGTTAAGGCGTCCTGGTACTGAAGGGGTTAAGGCGTCCTGGTGCTGAAGGGGTTAAGGCGTCCTGGTGCTGAAGGGGTTAAGGCGTCATGGTGCTGAAGGGGTTAAGGCGTCATGGTGCTGAAGGGGTTAAGGCGTCATGGTGCTGAAGGGGTTAAGGCGTCCTGGTGCTGAAGGGGTTAAGGCGTCCTGGTGCTGAAGGGGTTAAGGCGTCATGGTGCTGAAGGGGTTAAGGCGTCATGGTGCTGAAGGGGTTAAGGTGTCATGGTGCTGAAGGGGTTAAGGCGTCCTGGTGCTGAAGGGGTTAAGGCGTCCTGGTGCTGAAGGGGTTAAGGCGTCCTGGTGCTGAAGGGGTTAAGGTGTCATGGTGCTGAAGGGGTTAAGGCGTCCTGGTGCTGAAGGGGTTAAGGCGTCCTGGTGCTGAAGGGGTTAAGGCGTCCTGGTGCTGAAGGGGTTAAGGGCAGACACACCGGTGTTTGGACCCCCTTCTCCCTAATGTTTAGCCCCACTAGTTTTGACATTTTAAGATGTTGGTTCCATTAGTTTGGGGATATTATGACCTTTCACCCCATTTCTTTGTCAATATTAGGACCCTTCGTGCCATTTAGGTGTTGATTTTTTCCTGGCGAGTGATAGCGAGCCTGTCATTTTAGGAGGAATCGGCCTTTGGCCGGGAAATTTTTCTACCGAAAAATGTACAAATCTATCTTGAAGGGCGGTCTAGGGGATGTTTTTCTTAGCTTGATAGAGGTCTGGGGAGGAAACTAAAAACAAAAAAAATCTATGAATAAATTAATAAATAGACCAAACAAACAGCCACTGTCCCCTTAACTGGTGGATCGGTTTATTTGGACTACCTCCCCCTTTAAGCAACAGGCAATAATGGACATCGCGGCAGTGTTCGGTAATTACACTATAACCCGTTTACTTTCAACTGACGGTAAATTGCAAAGTTTTCATCAAGATTCCTCCGTTATTTTGAAGATCTAGTAGTGAAGTATGGTGCTAATTATGTAAACTTGGTCTTAATATGATGCAGATACATACTGTAGTGGTCTCATATTTGTACATTAATTATGTAAACTTGGTCTTAATATGATGCAGATACATACTGTAGTGGTCTCATGTTTGTACATTAATTATGTAAACTTGGTCTTAATATGATGCAGATACATACTGTAGTGGTCTCATGTTTGTACATTAATTATGTAAACTTGGTCTTAATATGATGCAGATACATACTGTAGTGGTCTCATGTTTGTACATTAATTATCGATAAATTACCTGCTGAGGGATTCAATTTACCGTCAGATGAAATTAAACAGAGTATAGTGGCAGCAATATTATAGTCAAGAGCTTCTCCTATGAATTAAATTGCTTCAAACTCCGTGTGTCCAGGCATTTTGGCTTGAACGGCCCTTGATTTGTCCCTGTCACTCTTTCAACTATGGGTGAGGCACTCGCTACAGGCAGTTCTGCCTTTTGTTTCCCTCACTCACATAAAATAAAATATATATATGGCGGAAGTTGGTCCATCTCTACGTGATAGATGTTTGGTAAGGTAGAACAACAGGTGCCATGGAGGACAGGTGTCATCACAGGTGGCCACACACGGGATACGCTCTTTTCGCCCACACGTATTTTAGCCCACGTATCTTTTCGACCACACTAAGAACTTTCGCCCAAACAATTAAGTTTGTTCGCCCACACTAAATTTCATCCGCCCACACATTGAAGTCTTTTCGCCCACACTTTAAAGTTTGTTAGCCTCCCACACTCTTAACCCGTGGAGCCCCGGCTAGTTTTGTAATGTTTGCGCACCAGAACCCGGCCGGTTTTCAAAAAATGGTTTTATTCCAGAAACAATAGCGAAGGGGTTAGGAATGAAGGAAAAACCACGAAAAACCGCTCAAAAAGCTTAAAAAATGGTCCTACAGAGCCCCCGAAAATGGATTTTACAAGAGTAAAAAATTGAAGGCAATTATCCCAAAAAAACAGGTTATTGCGCGCTCGCGCGCACGCACGTGGACTTTGAGAGTTTTCAACCATCGGCACAGTTGCGTGGGATACGTACACAGTTCCCATACAAATCTGAGCCCTCTTGAGTGGCTACACCTGAGGTCACGGTCGGCGCAATTAGGGTGACGCGCCAGGCGCGTCTCTGGGGCTGTGCGTTACATACATCGCCGACGCGTCAGGCGCGTCGCTGGGGCTGTACGGGTTAAATGGCTTCTAAAGGATGCATATTTTGTTTTCAATATTGACAACAACATGATTGTTGTCCCTTCATAATAGAATAGTGGTATAAATAATTTGTGTTATCTCATTTCCTGACTTAAGTTAGTTTAAATATCTTCAGATTTGTTTTGGTTAAGTTGTCATCATATTCATATTACTAACTCTGTAATGTTGAGGCTAAGCATTTGGTTTTAATCCACATTGTCTGACTCATTCAGTATATAATGTATAACCCTTCTATGAGCTGACCTAGTAGTCTATGTGTTTCCCATGATAAGAGAGAGAGAGAGAAAGAGAGAGAGATTAGCCATTATAAGGGTTATGATATGTACAGTTTATTTATTCCATTTTATCAATACAAGGCCATTTGATTTAGCTTTGTATTTACATAATACAAAGAAGGACCTAAGAAGATTATTTGGACTACATTTTGTATTATTCCAGGCCAAAAAAAGACGATATTATTTCAGTATTGACATATATAGCTCATTATTATTCAAGGAAAAAATCATAAAAATAAATATATACAATACTAATGAATTCATTTCATCTAGGGGAAATCCCCAATTGTAATGAATTCTACAGCACTAAACGACTAAGGCTATGTAGCACTGGAAACTGTTGTAGCATAGCCGATATTCCAACTGACGCGGCTAGTCGTCACCAACATAGCACGTAGAGCCTTAGTTCACTAGACCACAACAGCTACTATAGTAATGAAGCAAAGTACAAGTAGGAATGTCCTGTGTTTGAGTGTGTGAGGAGCCTAATAGCGTGACCGATCTGAAGGAATGTCCTGTGTTTGAGTGTGTGAGGAGCCTAATAGCGTGACCGATCTGAAGGAATGTCCTGTGTTTGAGTGTGTGAGGAGCCTAATAGCGTGACCGATCTGAAGGAATGTCCTGTGTTTGAGTGTGTGAGGAGCCTAATAGCGTGACCGATCTGAAGGAATGTCCTGTGTTTGAGTGTGTGAGGAGCCTAATAGCGTGACCGATCTGAAGGAATGTCCTGTGTTTGAGTGTGTGAGGAGCCTAATAGCGTGACCGATCTGAAGGAATGTCCTGTGTTTGAGTGTGTGAGGAGCCTAATAGCGTGACCGATCTGAAGGAATGTCCTGTGTTTGAGTGTGTGAGGAGCCTAATAGCGTGACCGATCTGAAGGAATGTCCTGTGTTTGAGTGTGTGAGGAGCCTAATAGCGTGACCGATCTGAAGGAATGTCCTGTGTTTGAGTGTGTGAGGAGCCTAATAGCGTGACCGATCTGAAGGAATGTCCTGTGTTTGAGTGTGTGAGGAGCCTAATAGCGTGACCGATCTGAAGGAATGTCCTGTGTTTGAGTGTGTGAGGAGCCTAATAGCGTGACCGATCTGAAGGAATGTCCTGTGTTTGAGTGTGTGAGGAGCCTAATAGCGTGACCGATCTGAAGGAATGTCCTGTGTTTGAGTGTGTGAGGAGCCTAATAGCGTGACCGATCTGAAGGAATGTCCTGTGTTTGAGTGTGTGAGGAGCCTAATAGCGTGACCGATCTGAAGGAATGTCCTGTGTTTGAGTGTGTGAGGAGCCTAATAGCGTGACCGATCTGAAGGAATGTCCTGTGTTTGAGTGTGTGAGGAGCCTAATAGCGTGACCGATCTGAAGGAATGTCCTGTGTTTGAGTGTGTGAGGAGCCTAATAGCGTGACCGATCTGAAGGAATGTCCTGTGTTTGAGTGTGTGAGGAGCCTAATAGCGTGACCGATCTGAAGGAATGTCCTGTGTTTGAGTGTGTGAGGAGCCTAATAGCGTGACCGATCTGAAGGAATGTCCTGTGTTTGAGTGTGTGAGGAGCCTAATAGCGTGACCGATCTGAAGGAATGTCCTGTGTTTGAGTGTGTGAGGAGCCTAATAGCGTGACCGATCTAACTGAATGCTCTGTGTTTGAGTGTGTGAGGAGCCTAATAGCGTGACCGATCTGAAGGAATGTCCTGTGTTTGAGTGTGTGAGGAGCCTAATAGCGTGACCGATCTGAAGGAATGTCCTGTGTTTGAGTGTGTGAGGAGCCTAATAGCGTGACCGATCTGAAGGAATGTCCTGTGTTTGAGTGTGTGAGGAGCCTAATAGCGTGACCGATCTGAAGGAATGTCCTGTGTTTGAGTGTGTGAGGAGCCTAATAGCGTGACCGATCTGAAGGAATGTCCTGTGTTTGAGTGTGTGAGGAGCCTAATAGCGTGACCGATCTGAAGGAATGTCCTGTGTTTGAGTGTGTGAGGAGCCTAATAGCGTGACCGATCTGAAGGAATGTCCTGTGTTTGAGTGTGTGAGGAGCCTAATAGCGTGACCGATCTGAAGGAATGTCCTGTGTTTGACCTAATAGCGTGACCGATCTGAAGGAATGTCCTGTGTTTGAGTGTGTGAGGAGCCTAATAGCGTGACCGATCTGAAGGAATGTCCTGTGTTTGAGTGTGTGAGGAGCCTAATAGCGTGACCGATCTGAAGGAATGTCCTGTGTTTGAGTGTGTGAGGAGCCTAATAGCGTGACCGATCTGAAGGGATTAGAGTAGGAGAAGGTGTAATAATGATAAAGGATTAACTCCATCACTTTTTCCCGACCACTTTTCTGGGCAACTATATTCTGAAAGGATAAAAAATACCATCTGAGGAAGAGCACTTAATTGACAACGTTTCGCAGATAGCTTCATCAGGTCAGTGTTGTTTATCCATTCTGTCCAGATAGCTTCATCAGGTCACTGTTGTTTATCCATTCTGTATACTTTTCAATTACGCTCAACATATTCTGGAAGCTTCTAAATTAATATTTTATTAGAATGTAGATCAAGGTAATTATATCATTGAAATTCAGTATAGTTGTCAATTTGATAACAAATTGCGCCTTATAGTGCTGCCACAAACATAACTGTTGATCGAAAAATGCCGAAAATTGTTCTCATGTGACTTAGCATTTATGGCGGCTTCGCAGGGAGTTTATTGTAATTTATCCTTAGCTCTGGTCTGATGCTTTCCAATTAAACTGTTCTTATTATTTAGCGTCGTTGCTAGAATAATAATGCCCTTTGGAAGTTGTCGGAAAAAGAACCTTTCGTGTGACTCGGCTATTACGATAATCCACACCTCTCTCAGATGTATGGACGATAATCCACACCTCTCTCAGATGTATGGACGATAGTCACACACACACACACACACTCGGCTATTACGATAATCCACACCTCTCTCAGATGTATGGACGATAGTCACACACACACACACACACACACACACACACACACACACACACACACACACACACACCTCTCTCAGATGTATGGACGATAATCACACACACACACACACACACACACACACACACACACAAACACACACACACACTCGGCTATTACGATAATCCACACCTCTCTCTCAGATGTATGGACGACAGTCACACACACACACACACACACTCGGCTATTACGATAATCCACACCTCTCTCAGATGTATGGACGATAGTCACACACACACACACACACACACACACCTCTCTCAGATGTATGGACGATAGTCACACACACACACACACACACACACACACACACTCGGCTATTACGATAATCCACACCTCTCTCAGATGTATGGACGATAGTCACACACACACACACACCTCTCTCAGATGTATGGACGATAGTCACACACACACACACACACACACACACACACACATAATCCACACCTCTCTCAGATGTATGGACGATAGTCAGACACACACACACACACACACACACACACCTCTCTCAGATGTATGGACGATAGTCACACACACACACACACACACACACACACACACACACACACACTCGGCTATTACGATAATCCACACCTCTCTCAGATGTATGGACGATAGTCACACACACACACACACACACACACACACACATACACACACACTAACATAAACTTGACACACACAAACACACACAAACAAACACACACACTAACATAAACATGTTATGCAAACAGAAGGCTCTTATAGTGTACTGTATATAGTAAATAGCTTATAGCAGAACACATCAGATATTTATAGTGTACTGTATATAGTAAATAGCTTATAGCAGAACACATCAGATATTTATAGTGTACTGTATATAGTAAATAGCTTATAGCAGAACACATCAGATATTTATAGTGTACTGTATATAGTAAATAGCTTATAGCAGAACACATCAGATATTTATAGTGTACTGTATATAGTAAATAGCTTATAGCAGAACACATCAGATATTTATAGTGTACTGTATATAGTAAATAGCTTATAGCAGAACACATCAGATATTTATAGTGTACTGTATATAGTAATAGCTTATAGCAGAACACATCAGATATTTATAGTGTACTGTATATAGTAAATAGCTTATAGCAGAACACATCAGATATTTATAGTGTACTGTATATAGTAAATAGCTTATAGCAGAACACATCAGATATTTATAGTGTACTGTGTATAGTAAATAGCTTATAGCAGAACACATCAGATATTTATAGTGTACTGTATATAGTAAATAGCTTATAGCAGAACACATCAGATATTGGTGGCAAGTAGTTTTTGAGCATGATATTCTTAATATATCGTGGTGAATAGTGTTCAATATACTACACTTTTAAATGTTTCTATCGAAAAATGTACAAATTTAGCTTGCTGTAAAAAAATACTGTACTGTATATATACTGTATACTGTATATGCTGGCTGTATATGCTGTACTGTATATATACTGTATACTGTATAATATGCTGGCTGTATATGCTGTACTGTATATATACTGTATACTGTATATGCTGGCTGTATATGCTGTACTGTATATATACTGTATACTGTATATGCTGGCTGTATATGCTGTACTGTATATATACTGTATACTGTATATGCTGGCTGTATATGCTGTACCGTATATATACTGTATACTGTATATGCTGTACTGTATATATACTGTATACTGTATATGCTGGCTGTATATGCTGTACTGTATATATACTGTATACTGTATATGCTGGCTGTATATGCTGTACTGTATATATACTGTATACTGTATATGCTGGCTGTATATGCTGTACTGTATATATACTGTATACTGTATATGCTGGCTGTATATGCTGTACTGTATATATACTGTATACTGTATATGCTGGCTGTATATGCTGTACTGTATATATACTGTATATGCTGGCTGTATATGCTGTACTGTATATATACTGTATACTGTATATGCTGGCTGTATATGCTGTACTGTATATATACTGTATACTGTATATGCTGTACAACCACATATATATATATACTGTATACTGTATATGCTGGCTGTATATGCTGTACTGTATATATACTGTATACTGTATATGCTGGCTGTATATGCTGTACTGTATATATACTGTATACTGTATATGCTGGCTGTATATGCTGTACTGTATATATACTGTATACTGTATATGCTGGCTCACTACCGCTCGCCAGGAAAATATTGACACCTGGTCTTAAAACAGTAGGCTGAATGGGGCTGAATGGATACAAGCCAACGAGAGAGGGAGAGAAAGATAAAACAAGCGAGGTGGGCTCCCTTAACACCATATACAGGATGTGATAGATGTTAACACAATACATGTAGGCTATTGTACTCTCCATACATGTGATAGATGTTAACACAATACATGTAGGCTATTGTACTCTCCATACATGTGATAGATGTGATAGATGTTAACACAATACATGTAAGCTATTGTACTCTCCATACATGTGATAGATGTGATAGATGTTAACACAATACATGTAGGCTATTGTACTCTCCATACATGTGATAGATGTGATAGATGTTAACACAATACATGTAAGCTATTGTACTCTCCATACATGTGATAGATGTGATAGATGTTAACACAATACATGTAGGCTATTGTACTCTCCATACATGTGATAGATGTGATAGATGTTAACACAATACATGTAGGCTATTGTACTCTCCATACATGTGATAGATGTGATAGATGTTAACACAATACATGTAGGCTATTGTACTCTCCATACATGTGATAGATGTGATAGATGTTAACACAATACATGTAAGCTATTGTACTCTCCATAGAAGCACCGTATATGCAGCTCGTCATTCATGGCCTTAATAATAATAATAATAATAATAATAATAATAATAATACTTTATTTCAGACTCACACAGTACAGAGGGGACCATACTGGGGTCCATATATACCTTACAGTAACATAAATATATATAAATATATATAAGCTACTGTACATAGGCTACATAAAATAAAAAGAAATTAAAGTACTAACACATGTATTTCTAAACACACACATACTGTACACACTCACATAGACACACACACACATACTGTACACGCTCACATAGACACACACACACACACATACAGTCATAAGGATATCTACAGTTACACATACAAGCCCACACACAAACACACACACACATACAGTCCTAAGGATATCTACACTGTTACACATACAAACCCACACACAAGCACACACAAACACACACCCATACACACACATCAACTCATACCTACACATTTGCTCTAGCCCTTTTTGAGTTACAGAGGTTAGAGGTTACGATTTCTGCTATAGTGATTTGCCTTTTTTTTATTGTAAAGAGACTAAAACCACGCTCTCTGTGGATGAAGCGGTCTTTAAGGGGGCCCACCTCGCTTTTTTCTCTTTCCCTCCCTCTCTCTTTGGCTTGTATCCATTCGGCCCCATTCAGCCTATTGTTTTAAGACGTTTACCCCCATCAAGGTGTCAATGTTTTCCTGGCGAGCGGTAGCGAGCCAACATATAAATATTTTTGTTCTGACAGCAAGCTAAATGTGTACATTTTTCGATAGAAAAATGTCCATACAATGCTGGCTCGCTATCGCTCGCCAGGAAGAAATCGACTCCTGAATGGGGATAAACGTCTTAAAACAGTTGGTTGAATGGGGCCAAATGGATACAAGCCAGGGAAAGAGAGAAAAGGAGAGAAAGATAAAACAAGCGAGGTGGGCTCCGTTAAACTTGTGTATATGTACAGTCGGCCAAATAAGTGATGTCGCGGCACCAAGTATATTTCCATCAATTTGGTATCAGCATTATCTATCCATTAATGTATCGTTTCCAGTGAGGTATACAAACATGTCCCTATCTATACACATCCTAGTCAACATCCGACAGACATTATTACAGCACACAGATAGCAAAACGTAATGACAGCGACGACACGACTTATTTGGCCAACTGTACTGTGGGTTTACTTCCACCAATTATAGGTTTGACTCCTGCAAGGAGATAAAGAAAACCTAATATTTAGTAGTGGCCCGTAATCATTGACGATTATGTCTATTACATAATGCTACTTCTTCAAACGCTCATAAGAGTAGTTTGAATCTACCGCCGCAGAGCTCCGAGGACCTTCATCATAAGCACACGCAAAATCACTCAATGTTCGTCTTTATGATTGGGTTCTCACTACGAAAAAACTTCGTAACAAATAAAATATAAAAATAAAATAAGAATAACTATTCATAAGCTTTCCATATTCCGTGGATGTACTTCTGTGGATTCTTGGACCAGACGCTGACTAGCGCATCCTTCCGCCTTCACTGACATATCAAGTATAACAAAATCCTTAATACATCAACGAATGGGAAGGGGATGGTCGGGAGGGCCCCAGTCGTCAATGATTACGGGGCCACTACTAAATATTAGGTTTTCTTTATCTCCTTGCAGGAGTCAAACCTATAATTTATTAGTGGCCCCTCCATCATTGACGATTATGCCTGATATCTAAGACTGGAGGGGGACATTCGTAATCATATCATAACCATTGCAAATAGAATAGGCAGATAATCAAACAACCACATAGTAGTCTTACTTTGTAAAAATTATATATTTATGTATAAACTTTATACAACATATAAAAAGGGGTACAAGCAGGGGCGTGCTTAAAGAAGCCTGCTTGAGGAAAAAAGGTAACTATGAGAATCTGTTCACAGATCTGAAAGTTAAAGGCTTTAAAACTTTATGTTTGCATGTGCACATATAAACCCCATTATTCTAATGTGTATATTCCTTAAAATTAGACACAAAAAATCGAATAAATTCTTGTACTATCGCAGATGTACTTATTAAAATGCTACTCGTAGTTGCAACTACCGAGAACTCTTAAAATTAAATTACTTCAACAGTGTATCCCACTTAAAGAAACCATTGTTGTACTACATCCATTGTACCTCAACCACATTTCCCGTAGGCATTACTACAGAGAAATTTTAATCACAACACTTATACATTGTATCACAGCTCGTATACTCTGTACATATCCTCCGGCGGGGTCTAGGGTGTCTTATGTTTCACTGACTGCACCCCATCCCCCCCTCTTTCTTAACCTAAACAATTAGTGACTTAGAGACCCATCTAGACCCTTTGCCGTAAAGCTACACATGGCATTGATGGTTTGTTTAGTGCTACCGACAGGTATCGAGTCAAAAACGTATGATTTGAAACCCATAGTTGAGTAGTAGCTATCTTCAACAGATTTTTTTTTGAGAAAACGTAAAGATACTGCCCATTTGCGTAAATCGTGGGCCCTACCCACTACGCCGGGATTACTCTCTTTAATGACTTCTACTAGCAGAGAAACCATTTTACGTTTCATTAATCTTTTACCTGTACTCGATACTCATAAAGCACCTTGTTGGTTAAGAGGTGCCACTCTCATATATTTGGTTAAAGCTTGTACAGGACACAAATTATGCTGCACTTTACCCCGTTTCAATCCCGGCACCGTGAACTCTGAGAAAACATGTTCACTATGTTTATTCTTGGCGATGAACCCTGGGGAAGGTGCAATATGAATGCAATCATTTAGTCTACCAAACCTTATGCAATTAGGGGTGTTGCTCATCGCCCCCAGCTCAGACACGCTGTTACCAGTTGCCAAAGCCATAAGGAACACAGCCTTTTTTAATAGCAATTCAAAATCTGCCGTATTCTGATACAGACGGGAATGAAGCAAAGATAACGCTTTGTCAAGAGACCAGGTAGGCATGAGCTGACGGGGAGGTGGGCGGAGTTTGAAGCATGCTCTCATGAAACCTGTTTCTTCCGCTTGTGGTATGGTTAGACCTGTAAGGTCAAAGAATGGCACCCTGATAGCTGATAAGTGATTTTTTAGAGTCACTACAGATAGACGTTTCTGTTCAAACAAATAGTTTAAATAATTAAAAACTAATGCCACCGAAGGTACTGTCTGTTCTGTTTTAACTATCCAAGAAGTAAAGGACTGCCAATGAGATTGATATTGCCTCTTGGTAGATTGTGTGTACTGATTCATAAATTTATCTGTCACGTTTCTACCATATGGCATTAGCCACTTGGCCTCCTGAATGTCCACAATGCAAAAGTCAGCGAGGTCTCCAGGTTGCCAATCGTGTCTAAGTGGAAATACCCGACCGGGAGCGACACCGGGTTCGGGCACCACGTTATCAATTGCTGGTACCACAACTGCGCCGGCCACAGGGGCGCGATTAACGAGACTACGCCTCGATAATCCTGTAGTTTGTTGACTACGTGGCACATTAGAGAAGCGTCTGGTGGCGGAAACAGATAAATGGAACTCCACATGTTCCAATGCGTCGGGCCCCCCCCCCCCTCGCCGGCGTTAATGTCCGGCATGTGAGGTACCGAGGGAGTTTGTGATTCTCCTCTGACGCAAACAGATCCACTTGTGGACGGTAAGGCCCTGCAATCATTTGATCGAAAATGGTCTGCTTGAGTGCCCACTCTACCGTTGTGCTCTGTCTCCGAGACAGAGCATCTGCCCAGACGTTTGCTACGCCTGGGAGATATGATGCATGAAGATGAATGTTCAGCTTGTCGGCTAGAACAAAAATCTTTTCTGACACGTCTAGCAACCTCCGAGACCTCGCTGACCCTTGTTTCTGAATGCAGTGAACTGCATTGAGATTGTCCATCCTGAAGGCCACCGATTTTTCCCGTAAAGTAAAGCCGTGAACTTGAAGGAAATACAAGGGGACTAGTAACTATTTTACATTTATGTGGGAGGTTTCTGAATGGGACCAAAGCCCTTGACCCTGATGCCCGAGGTTTGACTGAAAGCCCCAACCTATCGTCCCTGACGCATCCGTGTCCACCCATACCGTCGGCGGAGGAGAGGTCCATGACATGACTGAGTGCAACATTTCCCTCTTCGCCCAGACCGCTAGTAAGCTGTGTATTAATGTTGGGATAGGCCATAATGTTCCCGCCGGTAATAGTGGGAAATATTTGTTGCTCTCCAAGATTAAACGTATGACTTTCAACCGGCCCAACTTCACAGTTAGTTGAACCCAGTTGAGAGAACCGACTAGAGATTCCCAGAGTCTCCGTGTCGTAGTCGGACTGTGGAGAAACATAAACAGTTTTTTGCAAAATCTGTTTCGATTGTCCACACTCTGACTCAGAGTGAGAGATGCTGTGTCCCAGACCAGCCCTATCCACTGAATTACTCGTGAGGGAACAAGGTTTGACTTTCCTAAGTTGATCTTGAATCCTAGAGATTTGACATGGTTTAAACTTTAACGTAATGGTGACATGAGTGTTGCATAACTTTTCTGTCTCTGCCACCACCAGCCAGTCGTCCAGATACCACAAGATCCTGATCCCCTGTTCTAAAATGGGCATCAGGGCTTGCCGGACTAATTTTGTGACTAGAAATAGTTTGGATGTAAACACCGGGTAAGTCGGGGGGACTGGGATAATGACACTCTTGGTAATCATCTCCTGAACTAGTGACTCCACCTCTAAAGAAACATGATTGGCCTTTGTCGGCTGACGTAAGCGAGGTCGCCGGAGCCACTGCCAAGTGATGCCTTTGCGTACCACAGTCCTCGCCCACGTTCTTAATGGCCATGCTTGATGACACGCCCGGAATGACCCAGTTAGCAGACTGGGGTTCGCCGGCTGGACTACCCTCTGTTCCAACACGCCTTTGACTGGTCCCGGGAGTGAGAGAGACCTTAGTTTTTTGCTGGTGGTGGTGTACCCTTGGACGACTGGCCGGATTTGGCTGGAGGTGGGCCCTGACCTGGTCGTTGGTGAAACCTGTGGCCTTTACCTGAGAATTTACCCTGTTGATACCTGAACTGAGCCTGACCCTGGGTGGAAGGGGACTTTGGCTGATGAAAAGGCTTAGACCCACTAGCTTGAGCTTTCGAAACTGGTTTGGGCTTAGGGAAAGTGAAGGTAGGCTTCTTAGGTTGAGAGGGACTTTGTTTGAATGCTTGTGCCATATTGAAAACAGTCTTCCAAACTGCTGGGGAAATCAAAGAAGGAGTTAGAACTGGAGACAGAACTACTTGGCTTGCAATACGGTCAGGAAGTTTCTTCACTAAGAACATCCTCAGATCCTGCCTTGCACGAACTGCCTCTAATAAGGCTGTCCGAATATCTCCTAAAGACTGAATGGAATTTTGGAGAAGCAAGCGCCGGGAAAGTTCAATGGCCTTCCTGACTTCCGCAGCTTCGATCACCTGAGAAGAGCGTAACATAGACTTTGTTACTTGCTGGGTAACAATATATTGCGAAAACAGTCTAAACGCTTTTCCTCTTAACCTAAACTCGCGGTCTAGGTGAGCTGGGGAAGGCATGCTAAAAGGATCTTTTAATTCGCACAAATTGATTTTAGGGGCAGCCAAGAAATCAAACAAAGCAGAGGGGACTCCTCCGGCACTAAAAACCGGAAGAGAGAACCAAGTATGGTTTTCTTGAGGGATTTGGTGAGAAGATTTTGAAGTGAAAGTAGTGGCAAAATTTTGAGCCTCTGTTTCCCATTCCACCCAAGGTCCCGTACCCAACTGCCTCACCTGCAAGACTGGATTAGAGGCTGAGTCTGTGATCGGAAACATATCCAACTCCGGCGTCAAAGCAGAAAGTGCCTTGATGTCGTTAAAGCCATCATTCTTAGTGCAGTCAGAAAATAGCTTTGAAGTTGAGGCAGGGGGTAGGGCTGGTGTTGATGCATACACAAAAAAGTCATGGTTATAATAACTTGGAATGGCCTTAATATAAACATCTAAAACATTTCCTTGACTATCCAATGCTCTGAGTTTTCTAGACTTATTGCCTTGGATTACCCACTCATGTGGTACAGGGAGCTCCCCCGAAATAGTAGCTTGTGCTGCCTCTGGCTTAGTTGGTAACATTGCTACCCATGACTCATCAGGCCCGTATAAAAGAGGCATAGCTCCTTTTTTGACTGGTGCCTTGTCTAAAGGGGGGGGGGGAGTTATGTCTGATATAACTCGCACATTGGAAGTAGTCAGAGCTGCTGTGCCTGGCACATTGGAAATTGGATCTGACACAAGAGGAGGGTTAGGTATTTTAGCTAAAGCAATGGATGTAGCCAGAGGTCGCACATTCGTCGACATCGCGGGAGCTCCCATACCAACTGTAGGAGTTTCCGGCGTAGGGCCAAAGAACTTATTAAGTGCATTTAATAGTAATCCATCAATCTCTTCTGTAGTTACATACCTAGCAGATGACGAACTCCGTGGAGATTCGACAGTACCCTGAGAGTCGTCTAGATGGTGACCTGACTCTTCAACTTCCATCTCTGAGACCAGAGAACGCTGTTCTTCATCCCTTAAGTCTGGCCTATCATGGGAAGATCCCACCGAAGCCGGGACCTCCACATGCCGCCATGTTAAATCTGGGATAGAAAATGGTACATCGGCATCCCGGTGGACGTCAGCCGCTACTTGAGTCACAAAAGGATGTGTTCTGTCCTGCCAGGGCTGTGAGTATCGCCATACACCTTGGCTGTGGCTGTTACTCGCTTGCGAGCTTGGTAGACTCTCCAATTGGGAGCCCTCACCCGAGCACCCTAGAGGTTTATAGTTTCTGTAAGATACTTCTAAATCTGAGGCTGACACACATGACCTGGTAGAAAAAGCATGAATATCAGGTGATGAAATGTCCGCCGGGGCATCCTCCACCACATTCTCTGACTCCACCCCCGACCTGTCAGATTGGACGTTAGACTTGGTGGGGGTAGAGGCAGAAAGCGGGGTACAAGGCTCCGGCGACAGCCATGAGTCCTTTCGCGCCGGAGGATCCCTTTTGGATGATTTATGACTCCTACTTGACTTATGCTTAGTACTAGTAATGTCTTTAGGTCCCCTACTGTCTTCCTTTTTCCTCTTCTTTGAAGGTGAAGCAGAGTGGCCCGAAGCTTTCACCTGCTTCCTCAGGGGTGACCTTGATTTGGGCCTCGTCGCCGTTGCCGAGGGTGACGGTGAGCGAGGCCTCTTAGATTTGCCGGGGGAGGGTGTGGTAACCTGTCCCCGCCCAGTCTCTGAGGTCTTATGTGCACATATCTTACACTTAAGGGGGGCATGTTTGATAATTAAAAGCTCCCATAGCTCAAGGTTTTCACATTGCAATGCTTTATGTGCTACATTCGTTGAATAAGTAGCGAGAAGTTGTTTCACTTCTTGCAAAGCCACCGCCGCAGTATTATCCTTTTGAATTAAAACTTTAACACTTAAGAGATTACAAATAGTGCAATTCTTTGTCACCCATATCCCCCGTGACCGATCGAGGCATTTAACACATTTAATGCAAAGCTTGTGTGCAAAAATAGGGATACCTGAGCATAACGGCGTTGAACATAAAGCAATGAGAGGTTCTAGTGCCGACATGACAGAGACTGGTGGAAATCTACCCCACCCCCGGGATCTACCTGGTCATCTGGCGCCACGCCGGTACTCCGCCCTGGAAAGAGAAAATTTCCAGGAATTAATGCTCATAAGGTTACCCCAAAATGTTTCAAAAACATGTGTCACAAAACCGCTGGTCAACGAACCGTAGCCCTCAACCACTACTTTTCGTTTTCCTTTAGTTTCATATTAAAGATTTCAGCATATCTTTACCTGTCCAAAAGATTTAAGCATATCTTCTGAATCTTCATAAAGATGAAGCATATCTTTATTATGATGAAGTCTTTCAAGTATCCCTTTACACTTGAAACACTAGTAAGATTCAGGCATCTTTTTATCCCATAAAAAGTCTAAGCCTATCTTAATCTCTAATCCGACTTCTCCCAGAAGCCCTCTTAGATCGCCGTCTTGAAGGCCGTGATACCCTATTGTATCAATCAATTGTTTGGCAAACCATAGCGAATTGCAAATCCGTTAATATAACCACCCGATGGTACAACCGCCGGGTTTTATATTAAATGTCAAACCAATTGTACCTGCCCCAGACCTCTTTGTAAAAAGGTCGCCGGGAGGGAAAGACCAATCAAACAAACAGCATTGTTTCAATGGCTTTGAAAAGCCGAGAAAACCAAATCCAACAGGTGTCAGCATGATCACCTAGATAAATGTGTGGAGCCCACCTCGCCGGGAAAAACACAGGAAGCCTGATCACAGGCTCGACCACAGAGAACGCAGTTTCTGATAAGCCCTCAAGCTACCAAACTCGCCGGGGTAACTACCGATTTTAACCAACTTGACTAAAACCCGGTAAACAAAACGGCTTTCTCGGAGCAATCGAGAAAAACCGCCGGAAAGGCAACCCACACCAATCAGAACGCAATCTGATAAACATAATCAGACACACAGTCCGAAGCTCCTGGATCAGCAATCACAACTAATCCAGGACACACATGACACATGAATACATTTGTTATCATAATAAACAATGAAAACACTTGCATATGTGAAAAAACTATGAGTGGCTGGCTAGGCCTGGTGAAAACGGAATAAACACTTAATGACGTCGAAACACAATCGAAAAGCACTCCATCCCACCAAAACTGGAACAGCCGCCACATCAACATCGTAGAAAAAACCCGGGTAAGGGTAACACTGACTCGGGACCCAGAAAGAACTCCACTACGTGAAGAAAAATACACCAGGAACGTCAGTACAAAACAAAATAGGCTACTCCATCTGAAAGATAGCTAGAAGCCCGACATCGCGTAGTAAAAGTCTCCTAACAAGCTAGGACTAAAGATGGCTAAACACAAAAAAACGTTTCAGAGCGTCCTCAACTCGGCGGCCACGAGGGTCCGTCCGAAATAGACGCCCCAACAAAAACGACCCAAAATACACTTGTTCTGCGAGAAAACCACCCATGACACCCCTGCTACGCTAATCCTAACCTTACTCAAGACATCCCAGAGTAAACAAATGAGAAAAAACTCACTAGGGACGCAAGAATGCGGAATCAAAGCAGAGCACTGTGGGGGACACGTCCGGGTGGGGTGAGCGCAGAGCAAGGAAGGCGGAAAAATGCGCTAGTCAGCGTCTGGTCCAAGAATCCACAGAAGTACATCCACGGAATATGGAAAGCTTATGAATAGTTATTCTTATTTTATTTTTATTTTTTATTTGTTACGAAGTTTTTTCGTAGTGAGAACCCAATCATAAAGACGAACCATGAGTGATTTTGCGTGTGCTTATGATGAAGGTCCTCGGAGCTCTGCGGCGGTAGATTCAAACTACGCTTATGAGCGTTTGAAGAGGTAGCCTTATGTAATAGGCATAATCGTCAATGATGAACACTAATAAATATACCTTAACATGGGTATATTGTTATGGTCAATGTGTATACCCTTCTCAGACCCATCATTTGTGAGACTGTGGCCGGCAATAGATAGATAGATAGATAGGAATGTATGTGGGTAGGTAGGTAGGTAGGTAGGTGAATGGATAGATAGATATATAGGTAGGAAGGTGGTAGATAGATAGATTGGTAGGTAGGTAGATAATTAGGTAGGTGTATAGATAGGTAAATAGATAAATAGATAGGTAGGTGTAAGGTAGTTAGGTAGGTAGGTAGATAGATAGTCAGTCAGTCAGTCATAATTTTATTTCATAAAAAGACATATACATACACTTTTTACAGAGTTATTTACGTAATCTACATTAAGCTAAAAGTCCTTAGCGCATAGTTGGTTCTGTGTTCTGTACATAAACAATTCTTGATCTGATAGCATTGATATCATTTAGCAATAAGTTAGTAAATCCATACTCATGTAGGATTATTTTTTCAACATCCTTTACAAGAAAAGATCTATGTAACATGTAATACATGTTCTTCTCTATAAAACTACATGGCTTTATGAGATTTCTATATACAAATCTTATTTTCATCCAGTTAACCAAATGCCTAAACACCATCACTCCACATTCTCTACAAGCACTGTGGTTGCTCTAGATAGGTAGGTGGGAAGGTAGGTAGGTAGGTAGATAGATAGATAGATAGGTGGGAAGGAAGTTAGTTAGGTAGGTAGGTAGTGTTTGTACTGAATGATGTATGGGAAGGATAATTACAGGTGTAGACACAAACACCTGTGATCGAGTGTTGGCCAAGACCTGCTCTTTGTTCAGTTAAGGGGAGACGGTCGTGTTTCTGGTCCCCTGTCATCCTCGTGTTTAGTCCCATTATTGTTTAGATTTTTAGACGTTCGGCCCATTTGTTTGGCGATTTTAAGACCTTTCGTCCCATTTCGTTATATATTTTAAGACCTATCGTGCCAATTAGATGTCGATTTTTTCCTGGCGAGCAATAGCGAGCCTGTAATTGTAAGAAGAACCGTCCTTCGGCCGGGACAGCTTATCTTGAGGGGGGATCTAGGGGATGTTTTCCTTAGTTTGAGAGATGTCTAGCGAGGAAACTAAGAATTTATGAATGAATGAATTTATAGGCCAAAACAGCAGCCAGTGTCCCCTTAACCCCTTCTGTACCGGCGAAGTCTTTTTGTCTTTATGTTGGCTACTATTAAACGATGTTATTGTATAAAAAGCGGCTACAACAATTTACAGGCTTCGAACTATCTCACTTAACCCTTTACAACCACACATCCTTCCTAAGCTGCTCAAAATCGTCTAAATAAAGCTAGCATCAAATTTAAAAAGACGTCACCGGTACAGAAGGAGTTAACCCCTTGAGTACCAGCGACGTGTGTTATATTTTTGTTTAGCTATATTTAGACGATATTATGTAGCTTAGGGAGGATCTGTGGTCGTTAAAAAAGGTTGGTTGAGATAGTTTGAAGCCTGATTATTGCTAGAGGTCCTTCCAAAGCTGAATAAAATCGTCTAACAGTTGCCAGAATTGTTAAAAAGTTCGTCCCTGGTAATGCGAGATTCTCACTATAAGGAAGGTCAAACTGTAAACATTGATATTTAAGGGCAGGCTGCATGATGGACTGTTGAGGTCAAGGGGAGATGGGGCGTTTTTCTGGTCCCCTTTCTCCCTCGTGTTAAGCCCCATTCGGCCCATTAGTTTGTCGATTTTAACACATTTCGACCCATTTTGTTGTCAATTTTGAGACCTTTCGTGCCATTTAGGTGTCGATTATTTCCTAGCAAGCGAAAGCGAGCCTGAATATTTAAGAGGAACCGGCCTTTGGCCGGAATTTTTTTCTACCAAAAAATGTATAAATTTATCTTGAAGGGGGGTCTCTAGGGGGTGTTTTTCTAAGCTTGATGGAGGTATAGCGAGGAAACTAAGAAATAAAAGGACTAAATGAATTAATAGACACACACAAAAAACAACGGTCGGTCCGTCTGCCCTTAACACAGACACATGTTATACTGTATATGCTTGCAATATTAACGGTCCGTCTGCCCTTAACACAGACACATGTTATACTGTATATGATTGCAATATTAACGGTCCGTCTGCCCTTAACACAGACACATGTTATACTGTATATGCTTGCAATATTAACGGTCCGTCTGCCCTTAACACAGACACATGTTATACTGTATATGCTTGCAATATTAACATAAGTACATGACATTAAAGTTAATATGAGTTCCATCAATTACAAGACCACATAACATACAGTATTTGTATTGTATTAAATATCGGTTACTTTGGACTATATATATATTTATATATTTATTGTTGAGTTTCCTCGCTAGACTTCCAACAAGCCCACCTCGCTTTTTTCTCTTTCTCTCCCTCTTTCTTTGGCTTGCATCCATTCGGCCCCATTCAGCCTACTGTTTTAAGACGTTTATCTTCATCCTGGTGAGCGATAGCGCACCAGCATTGTATGGAGAAAGCCGGCTTAGCCGGCGACATTTGTCTATCGAAAAATGTACAAATTTAGCCTGCTGTCAAAAACTTTAAACAAAATATGCTGGCTCGCTACCGCTCGCCAGGAAAAATCGACACCTGGATGGGAGTAAACGTCTTAAAACAGTAGGCTGAATGGGGCCGAATAGATAGGCCAACAAGCCAGAGAAAGAGAGAAAGGGAGATAAAAAAAGCCTGTGACCCCCCTTAAAAGAAACACCCCCTAGACCCATTTTCAAGATATATTTGTACAACTTTATTAATTTATATATAGATACGATCAGTGGATATTTATATATAGATACGATCAGTGGATATTTATATATAGATACGATCAGTGGATATTTATATATAGATACGATCAGTGGATATTTATATATAGATACGATCAGTGGATATTTATATATAGATACGATCAGTGGATATTCAATTATCTACATGCATAATATTAATACCGAGAAAACAATAATATGTGAAAATATTATTACAGGTGTTCTAGCTGTGCTGGTTGGTCTTATCAGAATTTGGGTTGAAGATCACTTACATAGGCACACACACAAACACACACACACATCCACGCTCATAAACAGTCATGAAGATATCTACACACACAAGCACACACATAAGCACACACATACACAAACCCATACACACACATCAACACATACCTTAACCCTTTGAGTACCAGCGACGTGTGTTATCTTTTACTCTCGCTATACACAGTATGTAGACGATATTCCGCAGCTTAAGAAGGATCGTTGTAGTTAAAGGGGTTGGTTGAGATAGTTTGAAGCCATATTATTGCTAGTGCTTGGTGGCTGGTATATGTATTATTATATATGAATGTACAGTAGGAGACACAAGTACAGGGGTAGTGCTTGGTGGCTGGTATATGTATTATTATATATGAATGTACAGTAGGAGACACAAGTACAGGGGTAGTGCTTGGTGGCTGGTATATGTATTATTATATATGAATGTACAGTAGGAGACACAAGTACAGGGGTAGTGCTTGGTGGCTGGTATATGTATTTATTGATTTATTTATTTTTGAGTTTCTTCGCTAGACCTTCATCAAGCTTAAAATAGCATACCTTAGACCCCCTTTCAAGATAAATGTTTAAATTTTTCGGTAGAAAAATTTCACGGTCGAAGGCCGGTTCCTTCTAAAATTACAGGTTTGCTATCGCTCGCCAGAAAAAATCGAAACGTAAATGGCACGAATGGTCTTAATATTGATGAAGAAATAGGGCGAAAGGTCTTAAAATCGCCAAACTAACGGGACGAAAATTTTAAATCCTCAAAACTAACATGCTAAACATGAGGGAGAAGGGGGGTCCATAAAAAGCGAGTACTACCACCTTAAAGCTGGCTGGCTTCAACAAGTGTCTCCACCAACATTGTAACATAGGGAGAGAGAGAGAGAGACCAATGCAAGGTACATAATAATGATCTAGCCATTTAAAGGTATATTGATGGTAATAAACCAATCTCATACAAGGATGGAAACATAAATAACTTAATTAAGGGGGAGATACTCGATGTTTCTGGACCCCCTTCTCCCTCATGTTTAGCATATTAGCTATGAGGTTTTAAGACGCTCGTTCCGTTAGTTTGGCGATTTTGAGACCTTTTGCCTCATTTTGTTATCAATATTAAGACCTTTCGTGTCCTTTAGGTGTCGATTTTTTCCTGGCGAGCGAAAGCGAGCCTCTAATTTTAGAAGGAACCGCCGGGATATTTTTCTACCGAAAAATGTAAAAAATTATCGTGAAAGGGGGTCTAGGGAGTGTTTATCTAAGCTTGATGGAGGTCTAGCGAGGAAACTAAAATATAAACGAATAAATAAATATATAGACCAGACACCAAGCACTACCTCTTTATATATAATAAATATATAGACCAGACACCAAGCACTACCTCTTTATATATAATAAATATATAGACCAGACACCAAGCACTACCTCTTTATATATAATAAATATATAGACCAGACACCAAGCACTACCTCTTTATATATAATAAATATACAGACCAAACACCAAGCACTACCTCTTTTAAATATATAGACCAGACACCAAGCACTACCTCTTTTAAATATATAGACCAGACACCAAGCACTACCTCTTTATATATAATAAATATATAGACCAGACACCAAGCACTACCTCTTTATATATAATAAATATACAGACCAAACACCAAGCACTACCTCTTTTAAATATATAGACCAGACACCAAGCACTACCTCTTTTAAATATATAGACCAGACACCAAGCACTACCTCTTTATATATAATAAATATACAGACCAAACACCAAGCACTACCTCTTTATATATAATAAATATACAGACCAAACACCAAGCACTACCTCTTTTAAATATATAGACCAGACACCAAGCACTACCTCTTTATATATAATAAATATATAGACCAGACACCAAGCACTACCTCTTTATATATAATAAATATACAGACCAAACACCAAGCACTACCTCTTTTAAATATATAATATATAGACCAGACACCAAGCACTACCTCTTTATATATAATAAATATATAGACCAGACACCAAGCACTACCTCTTTTAAATATATAGACCAGACACCAAGCACTACCTCTTTATATATAATAAATATATAGACCAGACACCAAGCACTACCTCTTTATATATAATATATAGACCAGACACCAAGCACTACCTCTTTTAAATATATAGACCAGACACCAAGCACTACCTCTTTTAAATATATAGACCAGACACCAAGCACTACCTCTTTTAAATATATATAGACCAGACACCAAGCACTACCTCTTTTAAATATATAGACCAGACACCAAGCACTACCTCTTTTAAATATATAGACCAGACACCAAGCACTACCTCTTTTAAATAATAAGTTCCGAGGAACTTGCTTCAATTGTGCCGCCTCTCCACATCTTTCCCCGTAGAACTAGGGCAGCTGAGAGCGCCCATGAATTTACACTTTCTCCTCCACAATGCAGAACTTCTGCTTATCAGAATTCATTTATCCCCAGAGCTACTACTCTTTGGAATTCACTTCCCTCGAATTGCTTTCCACAAACTTACAATCAACAAATGTTTAAATCCAGTTGTTACAAACATTTTATGAATGGAGGATGCCCAAGCACATACCTTTTTGTTTTATCTGTGTTTTTCCTTCCTCCGTTCATTGTCTCTTAAAAAAAAAAAAAAAAAAAAAAAATATATAGACCAGACACCAAGCACTACCTCTTTTAAACAGTGTTGCACGGAATAGGGTTAGCCAGTCTAGATCTCCATTATCCCATTGAGTACCAGCGACGTGTTATATTTTATTATAGCTATATTTAGACGATATTATGCAGCTTGGGAAGGATCTGTGTTAGCTAAAAGGGTTAGTTGAGATAGTTTGAAGCCTTATTATTGCTAGAGGTCCTTCCTAAACTGAATAAAATCGTCTAATAGTTTACAGAATATGATGAAAAGGGCGTCCCTGGTACTGAACGGGTTAAGATCGGTTCGGTGCGCATATACTCAGGCGCAGGTGTTATCTCTTATAGTATTATCCAAGGCTCATTCATACACTCACATACTGTATACATTGATCAGTACCAGTAAATTGTTATATGAACGTAATCTATTAACTATGTATTAACCCCTTCAACACCATGGCGTACACTCGGTCAAAAAAGTATCTGCACCCCTACCCTGATAATCTGGTGTGTACAGCTTGGTAGGGTTTGCATATCTACCTGTAGCTATATCCATCTATACTGCTATCTACCTATACTACCTAAGACCTACTACCTAAGACCTACTACCTACGACCTATACTACCAAGCTGTACACACCAGATTATCAGGGTAGGGGTGCAGATACTTCTTGGACCGAGTGTACATTTTATCATTATCTGGATACCATTAGACGATATTCTTTAGCTTATAATCTATCTCTAGGACTCCAAGGTGTAAATACCACCTCAATAAACCCTCTGGGCAACATACGGCCTTCTTAAACTGCCTAAAATATATAATTTTAGCCAGAATAAAAGTTAACAAGGCGTCATGGTGCTGAAGGGGTTAAGGGGAGACTGGCCGTTTGTTTGGTCTATTAATTCATTTATTCATATATTTTTTTTAATTTCCTCCCTAGACCTCCATCAAGCTTTGGACCCCCTTCTCCCTAATGTTTAGCCCCACTGGTTTTGAGATTATAAGACATTCGGCCCATTAGTTTGGCGATTAATACATCTTTCGCCCCATTTCGTTGTAAATTTTAAGACCTTTCATGTCATTTATGTGTTGATTATTTCCTGGCGAGCGATAGCGAGCCTGCAATTTTAAGAGGAACCGGCCTTCGGCCGGGAAATTTTTCTACCAAAAAATGTACAAATTTATCTTGCAGGGGGGTCTAGGGGGTGTTTTTCTAAGCTTGATGGAGGTCTAGGGAGGAAACTTAAAAAAAAATATATGAATAAAGGAATTAATAGACCAAATAAACGGGGCGCCTCCCCTTAACTAAATTATCCTAATAACCCAACCTAACCCAGTGCAATAACATTAAGTCAAAATACGATTAAATAGAAGCATGCTTTGCTGCGAATGTAGAAGCATAGGGGCCCACCTCGTTTGTAGAAGCATAGGGGCCCACCTCGTTTGTAGAAGCATAGGGGCCCACCTCGTTTGTAGAAGCATAGGGGCCCACCTCGTTTGTAGAAGCATAGGGGCCCACCTCGTTTGTAGAAGCATAGGGGCCCACCTCGTTTGTAGAAGCATAGGGGCCCACCTCGTTTGTAGAAGCATAGGGGCCCACCTCGTTTGTAGAAGCATAGGGGCCCACCTCGTTTGTAGAAGCATAGGGCCCACCTCGTTTGTAGAAGCATAGGGGCCCACCTCGTTTGTTTTTTCTCTCTTTCTCTGACTTGTATCCATTCGGCCCCATTCAGCCTACTGTTTTAAGATGTTTATCCCCATCCAGGTGTTAATTTATTCCTGGCGAGCGATAGCTAGCCAGCATTGTATGGAGAAATCCAGCTTCGCCGGATACATGTTTCTGTCGAAAAATGTACAAATTTAGCCTGATGTCAAAAACATTATACAAAAATATGCTGTCTCGCTATAAACGTCTTAAAACAGTAGGCTGAATGGGTCCGAATGGATACAACCCAGAGACAGAGAGAAAAAGAGCAGGTGACCCCCCTTAACCTGGCAATATATCAAGGGAGAAGAATATTTTACTACATCGGTGGACGATGTTACTGAAATGAATGGTGGGCGTTTTTTGCGAGAGTAAAGGCAAATTTACATGAGCACCTTTTCACACATTTTTTTCCGCAAATCTAATAACTCATTCTGAAAGACAACTTTATGTAACTTCTGTCAGCTATATTCTGTAGGTGAGAAATCATTACCTCTATCCTCTGTAACTCAAAACGGGCTAGAGCAAATTGGCTGTAAACTTCCACATCTAGCCTATTCCTTGACTGACTCTTCCCAAATGGTAGAAATATTAGCTCGATTACTCTAGTTGTTTTTGAGTTACAGAGGTTAGAGGGCATGATTTTTCGCCTACTTACAGCGAATAGACAAAAGGCCTATAATGATTCAAGGTCAATCGATTTTCTGAAACCAGTGCGAAATAATCGTAACATTGCGGATGGAAAGTTATGGGAAAATAATCGTAACATTGCGGATGGAAAGTTATGGGAAAAGCGCTTGCGTAACTTCACTTCAAGGGGGTACTACTCGCTTTTTCTGAACCCCCTTTTCCCTCATGTTTAGCATATTAGTTTTGAGGTTTTAAGACGTTCGTTCCGTTAGTTTGGCGATTTTGAAACCTTTCGCCTCTTTTTTTTAAACAATAACATAACATAACATTAAGAAATTCCTAGCACCAGGCAACAAAGGCCATATGGCACTAATGCAGAAAACAGATAGAGTTAGAAGGAAAGGAACTCAAATATCGTTAAGGAGGCTGAGAGAAGAAAGGAAAGCCATTACACGGTCAACGGAAAAGAAAGGGGACTCGGAGAGGATATCGGTAAGACATGGACGACGACCAAGGGCAAAGAGGAAGGGAAAACAACGTATGTATTCGGGCCGGAGAAAAGAGAGGACAGTCAAGGAAAATGTGAGAGATAGAAATATGAACATAACACCGGGAGCAAAGCGGCGGAGGTGAGCGGGACATTAGGAAGGAGTGGGTAAGCCGGGTATGGCCTATCCGAAGCCAACGGCGAACACGGTGAGAGGGGTCAGCCCAGGCAGAAACGGAGGCCTTAACAGTACGGAGCTTATTAGAGGAAAGAGAAGACCACATGGTTTGCCAACGAGACAGAAGGAAGGCAGAGATAGCAGGATAATAGTCAGAGGCGGGAATAGAAAGAGAAGGTGACCTGACCGTCGCAGCATCACGAGCGAGAACATCAACCTGTTCATTCCCACGGACACCAACATGGCTAGGCACCCAGCAAAATTGGACAACCTTCTTCCGAGTTGAAAGACTGACAAGCCAATCTTGGATGGCAAGAACCAACGGATGAACAGCAGAGAAATACTGCAAGAGAAGGAGGGCGTTGTACGAATCATAAAAAAAGAGTAAAGGAGGAAGAAGGAAAGGAGCACATGAGACGGACGGCAAAGAAGATAGCATAAAGTTCGGCAGTCAGAACACCAGCTATAGAAGGGAGAGAATACTGATAAGAACGAGAAGGATAAAGGATGGCAAACCCGACGCCAGAAGACGAACGGGAGCCATCAGTGTAAACTGGAGTAGAAGAAGAATGCTGTGCAAGGTGTTCAAGGAAACGAGAACAAAGAACCGGGGGCGGGGTAGAGGACTTAGAACAAGGAAGAATAAAGGGACACACGGAAATATGAGGAAGGAGCCAAGGGGGACACTTACCGAGTCGTAGCGGAAGAACGTGGAAGGGGGAAAACGAAGAGTGAGAAAGTAAGGAATCCATACAAGACAGGAAAGGGGGCCGAAGGCGAGAATGTGACGGAACAGGAACAGTAGGAGTCAGAGAGGTACGCAAAGAAGGAAACTGAAGCGACCGGGCATAGTACCGGAGAGAGAGAGAAAGGCCCGACGCCGGTACAAAGAAGGGACGCCGGATTCAGCATAGAGGCTTTCAACAGGGGAAGAGCGAAAAGCACCCAAGGCCAGACGCAAACCGAAATGGTGAACAGAGTCAAGTTTATGTAGGACTGTGTCTGAGGCTGAGGAGTAAACCTGACAACCATAATCGAGTTTAGAAAGAACAAGGGCAACGTGAAGGCGAAGAAGGAGAGCACGGTCCGCACCCAAGTAAGGTGGGACAGAGTATGGAGGAGACGAAGACGGTGCAAAGCAGCAACCTTAACTGAGGAAACATGAGCTTCCTAGTTAAGACGAGAATCAAAGACAAGACCCAAGAAGGTAGTAGAAGAGCGATAAGGTAAAATGGAACCGTAAAGTTCAAGAAAAGGACGTGGGATAACGTGGCGACGAGTGAATGTCATAGCACAAGATTTAGTCGTAGAAAAACGAAACCTGTGAGCGGTGGCCCATGACGAGGCAGCCACAATCGCAGATTGGATAATGGAGCGTAACGCAGTAATATCCGAATCAGCAGCATAAATTACAAAGTCGTCTACATATAAGGAGGACCTGACCTTAGCCGGAAGGGAAGAGATAATGCCATTAATTGCTATGAGAAAGAGGATAGTACTTAAGACGGAACACTGAGGCACACCCTCCAACTGAGGGTATAACTGAGAAAACAAGGAATTCCCTCGTACACGAAAAGAACGAGAAGAAAGGAAATTATGAATAAAGACGCCCATAATACCACCGATACGAAAAGAACGGAGTTGGCACAAAATGTGATGCTTCCACGTGGAGTCGTACGCCTTCTCGAGATCGAAGAAAATAGCAAGAACAGACTCATGGCGAGCAAAAACAGACCGGACGTAAGTCTCCAAACTAAGCAAAGGGTCAATAGTGGACCGAGCACGCCGAAAACCAAATTGGGTCGAAGACAAAACCTGACGTGACTCAAGAAGCCACATCAGGCGGACATTAACCATCCGTTCAAACAGCTTGCACAAGCAACTTGTCAAAACAATAGGGCGAAAAACCTGACTTACCAGGCTTAAGGAATGGAATAGTAAGAGCAGAACTCCATGCAGGAGGGAAAACACCAGACGACCAAACTTTATTAAAAATAGCCAACAAAAATAACAAAGCCTCTGAGGAAAGATGCATTAAGCATTAAATAATGGACTCCATCAAGACCCTCAGAAGTAGCCTTACAGGCACGAAGAGCGGAGAACAACTCACGCGAAGAAAACAGGGCGTTGTAAGACTCTTCTGAAGACAGAGTGAAAATAACTGGAGAAGTCTCAGCAACGGCTTTAAGTGAATGAAATTCTGGAGGGAGATGAGAGCCACTACTGACAGAGCTAAAGTAGAAACCTAAATGACTGGCAACTGCCTCCGAGTCAGCAACAGACTCACCATTGTAAAGTCAGTGAAAATAGGTTAGCCTAAACAGACCTCGGATGCGGAAATACCCTGAGCCGAACAGGCCAAGTGGGATATCTCTATTGGTCTAACTGGTAAGGTGTCTGCCTCACACCCAAGGGTCGAGAGTTCGTGCCCCCACCAGGGCTTGATATTTTCGTGAGGCTAATTCCGCATTTAACGAAGTTTAGGTGTGTTGGTAAAATTGTTCAGATGGTTGAGAGTAAGATCGGAGCTCCATAGAGAGACCAGGGAGTGTATGTGAGACGCGCTTGGGTTGGGTTGTGGAAGTTGCCAGCCGCCCAAGCGAGTTGCCAACTGGGCAGTTTGTAGGTGCGTGTATGCACCGCTCAGTGAAGTTGACTCACCATTCCCGTTCATCTCTCTGACGGACTCTCGGTCGATTCGGCTCAAGCTTGTTCCTCTCTGTTCGTTCCTCTCTGTTCGGAGCTTTCGCTTCCCGGAAGGTGAAGTAGTGTAAAGTCAGTGAAAATAGGTTAGCCTAAACAGACTCGGATGTGGAAATACCCTGAGCCGAACAGGCCAAGTGGGATATCTCTATTGGTCTAACTGGTAAGGTGTCTGCCTCACACCCAAGGGTCGAGAGTTCGTGCCCCCACCAGGGCTTGATATTTTCGTGAGGCTATTTCCGCATTTAACGAAGTTTAGGTGTGTTGGTAAAATTGTTCAGATGGTTGAGAGTAAGATCGGAGCTCCATAAATCCTCTTTCGGGTATGGTCTAAAAACCGATCCCCACACCATCAACATGAAGCACAGGAGAATGGAGAGGTAAACGCTTGCCCGAAATCTTGCGAATGCGTTTCCAGACGGACTGAACAGGAGTAATGGAGGTAACGGAGGAAACATAGGACACCCAACTTTGACGTTTAGCAGACCTGACTGTGCGACGGAGGAAGGCAGACACCTTACGAAAGAGTAAGAAAGAACGTTCATGAGCGGGAGTAAAACGCTTACGACGAAAGCTCTTCCAAGAAGCCCGTTTAATGCGGAGAGCCTTGGAGCAGTCCGGGGACCACCATGGAACACATTTTGATGTAAAAGGACGGGAGGTCCAGGGAATAGAGACTAAGGCAGCACTCAAAACAGTGACCAGAAAAAAGGCCAGCAAATTATGTACAGATGAAAAATCAGATGGAGGTAAGGAAGGGATAGACAGTGAAGCAAAAGTAGACTAGTCCGCACGCTGGAAGCACCAACGAGGAGGACCAGGGACAGGAGAATAGGAGGTAGGAGAGAGCAGAACAGGGAAATGGTCGCTATAGAGAGAATCCTCCAAAACAGACTAATGAAAAAGAAGAGAAAGAGAAGGGGAACAAAAAGAAAGATCGAGACAAGAAAAGGAACGCGTTCTAGCATCAAAATGAGTCAGGGAACCAGTATTAAGAAGAAAGAGGTTATTAATGGTAATAAAAGACTCTAATGCACGACCACGTGAGGTAACGACAGAATCACCCCACAGGGTGTGCCTACAATTATAATCACTAAGTAATAAAAACGGAGGAGGTAGCCGAGCTAAAAACATGGTAAAAGAATCAAAATCGATGGGAACAGAAGGAGAGAAATTAAGAGAAACAACTGTAATCCAACGACCAAGAAAACCTTAACAAAGGTGCAAAGGAGAGAAGTACGGCAGGAAAACTCTTTATAAGGAACAGAGTGGTGAAGGAGAATACAAGTGTCCGAGAGAATGAGGAGAACTGAGAAAACAGTAGCCAGGAACAGGAACCGGAGGAGAAAGAAGATGAGTTTCCTGGCGACAGACAACCTTAGGGGAATGAGCAGAAAGTAAAAAACGCAAATCGTCTCTCTGAAGAGAAAAACTGCGAAGGTTCCATTGCAAAATGGACATACTAAAAAATACTAAAAAGAAAGGACAACGAGAGAAGAAGCAGTAAAAGAGAGAATTAAAAAGATATATACAAATATATATCAGAGAGGCGGAACAAATACACACAGGACGAAAGAGTAACTAGGGAGGGGAAATAAAAACAAAACAAAAACAAAAAAGAGAAGAAAGTAACGAAAAAATAGAAGAAAACTAAGAAAGGGAAAACAATTGAATACATCAAGAAAAATACACACACAAGTGGGAAGAAAATATATACATTAAATACAACACAGATTTAAAAAATACAGTAAACACCGTGGATGGACAATATATACAAGAGAGGTTAACGATGGGAAATAATAGCAAGAATGAGAAGGGAAGGAGGAAAAGAAGGCACTGAAGGGGAAGACTGGAAACCGGGAGGCATAGGGAGGTCTAACAGGGAAAGAGAAGGAGGAGGAGGAGGAGGGTCAGAAGAGGTAGGAAGGACAGAGGACGGGCGAGAAAAGGAGGAGGTGGGAGGGACAGGGGGAGGGTCAAGAGGAGGAGGGTCAGGTGGAGGGTTAGAAGGAGGAGCGGAGGAAGAGGACGGGGTAAGGGTAGGGGGGAGAGAAGAGGGGATAGGATGAACCTCAGCATGAATGGGTGAAGGCGGTGGGTGAGAAGAACGGATCAATTCATCAATTTTAGGTATGGTTTCGTAGGAGAAATCTAGGGACACAGTGACAGAAGGAGAATGAGACTGGACGAAGGGAGGAGAAAGGGAGAAGGAGGCTTCCTCTTCTTCCCGCGAGACTCGGGCTCCGCAGTCCGCACGCCACGGAGACCACCCCTACGTTTAGAAGAGGAAAGAGGAGAGGAAGAATGGAGCGCAGGAACCCGTTTAGTAGAGGAGATGGGAAGTCTAGAGTGAGGAGGTAATTTGGAATGACTAGAAGAGGAAGATGACTGAGAGTGGGGGGGAAGCTTGGGACGCTGAGAACGTTGAGGGAGACCAGAAGAGGAGGAACGAGGAAGAGAGCTAGAAGGGGCAGAAGTAGTAGTAGAAGAATCGAGAACTGAGAAAGTTAGACAAAGGCATAGAAGAGGAAGAGACGGTAGTAAAAACGGAGGAGATAGAAGAGGAAGAAAAAGTAGAAGAAGGAGAAAGTCTGGAAGAAGAACTGGTAGAAGGAATAGAGGGAGACGACAAAACCGGTGTGACAGGGGGAGCGGAATGGGGGAAGGAAGGAGCGGAGGAGTGGGGAGGAACTGAGGAAACTGAAAAAGAGGGGGGCATGGTAGAGGAAGGGGAAGAAGAGGAGGGAGGAGACAGAGTCTTGGAAAATGATTGAGGGGTAAGGCCCAAGCGACGAGCTTCTTGACGAGCCACAGTAAGCGTAAGGCCTTGTCTCGCTTTGATGACAGCAACTTCAAACTCAAACAAATAAATGGGGAAATTTCTAGAGTCGGCTGAATGAGATCCACGACAATTAAGGCAGAACTGGGATGTAGACTGGCATTCACCAATGGCATGACCCGATTGCGCACAGCATGGGCAACAAGGGCACTCAGCGGATGTACGACAGTACTTCGCCGGGTGGCCGAAACGCCAGCAGCTGCGACACTGGAGGGGACAAGGAAGAGACTCAGTCACGGGGAGGCGAGTACCACCGACAATAACGTGGGGAGGAAGGGAAAGTCCATCAAAAGAGATCTTGGCAATGTTTGCGGGATTGCGGCGAAAGTTGCGAGGAGGGATAGTGTAACAGACCACACTAACCACCTTGTGGTCTTGAGCAACAATAATGTTCTTGACTAGGTCACCGTAATCCGCGAATTGACGACCCCCTAGACGTATGGAAGCGGGGATCAAGGCAGTCCCTGTACAGGAGTTGAGTCGGTGGTCTTTATGAGCCGGTATGGAGTTGCCAGAACAATCAACGAATGAAGTCATAGCTGTAGCCTGACGTTCGGTTTGGACGGTAACATGTCGGGAGTCATCATGGCGGGAGTGGAAGGTAACGTCCTTTCCCACCTGCTGAAGGAGACGCAGGTGGAAGAGGAGGTCATCACCAGCCAGAGGAGTGCAGAGGCAGGGATGGAGAAAAACTTAGTAAAGGAAGAAGGTGCAAATAGAGAGGACAGAGGAGCGAGGACGAGAAGATGACGAAACTGAAAAAAAAAGAGGAAAGAGAACGAGGGAGGGAAGGCAGCAAAGGGTCGAGGGTGACAGCGATAGAGGGTGAAGAGGAAGAAGATGAAGACTCAGAAACGACAACAGGAGAAGAGATTAAAGCTTGGGTAGTGGAGGTTTGAGAAGGACGCGATGAAGACGTAAAGGTTGTAGAGAGACTTGGAATAGTGGTGAACGAGAGGGACGAGTGATGATCAAAGGACAATTCAGAGGGCAGGTCGAGAGCACCCAAACCCGACTCACCGTGCTCACGCGGTGAATCGGACCGACAGCCAAACAACGTATCCCCAAGTGGCAGGCTGCACGCCACAAGGGGCTCACTCAACGGAACCTCCAAAGCAGTAGACATGAACAGGGAAGAACAGCGAAAAAAGCATAAATTGTCACCATATAAAGAGAAAAGGGGGAATGCATGGAAGAAGATACTCCTGTTACCAGGTGCCCCAGGCAATGAAAGGGAGAAAGACCTCCGCAGGGTCACGAAACCCAGAATTTGGCCAATTGAAATGGGACAGGCCTCGGCTTTGAGGTAGGGACCTTGTGCAACCCGGGCATTTGTCCTGTAGCTTTGTCCCATGAAGAATGGGGCCGGCGTAGTCACCTGTCACACTCACTGGGAAGAGAGAAGGGAGTCAGAAACCCCAAAGCAACCCTATAATGCTCATCCTCCAGCACCGAGCCTTGCGAGCCCTCGCCGGCAGCACCTGTCACCAGGTGGACTCTGCCAACTTTGCAGTGATCAGAAACACGAGGTGAAACCCCAAGGAACTAGAACCTCTGAAGCAGTTAAAGAAAAAGGTAGGAAACAAACAGGGAAGGCAACTAGAAGGAAAGGGAGGGACGGGACCACAAAAGCACAAGGGTGGGAGACCGACCTCTGTTAGCTGCCCCAGGAGAAAGCGGAAGATGGAAAAACGAAAACTAGAAAGGAGGAGAAAGAAAAGGACATGACAAAATTAGTTGGAGGTGATAGGGGGAGCGGTTAAGAACCTTGGCCGCTCCACCTACCAGCCCGTAAGCCCCCAAACGCCGGCAACGAGTCATGTGACATGGGGGGACTCTACAAGGAATTAAATCCAAATAATTCAAAAATTCACCACTATCAACTCTGACATAATTTCTATAAGAGTGAAATAAGTTAGAGTCCACAATTCTCGATGTTTAAGTTTTAACAATATACACCAGTGCGCAAGGTGATTAAAGTGTATGACATCCTACTCTATTAACTCCACCTATCCTCGTAAATAATAACTACTTAATCTTATTGAAATATACAGTGATCTTTAAGCATTCAATTCTTTCCAATATTATCTTTTCCTATAATGATACCACTATTAGATAACTGTGAAATAAATATTAACTGAATAGCTTGAATATACCTGAGCTCCGTCTAGATCCGCGATCGTGCTGGAAGATAATAAGTGGTTGTATTATTATACAGTAGTTCTCATGTTTGGTGCATTCTTATCCAAATATATGTATGTCCTTAGAGCTTAAGCGAATAAACTGTTCCATAAACTATATTTTGCTGTTATATATGTATCCTCTATTGTATTCTTTGCATGTAACTGTACGAGTTCTGATATTCCAGTCTCGAAAGAACTCGCCTCACCCAATAGCTAAACCTGAATACAATCAGGGCATAACAATATGCTTAGTGAGAATCTTACATTAAATATGAAATTATAGTAAAAATCATATTTTGACCTTTAACCTTGACCTTAGATATTCTTATCAAAAATTTAGTTAGCTTAACACCAATGTTAGTATTAATTAGCATTGTGAATATGGTGTAATTTGTATAAAGATTTATAAGTTTCAAATAGTGACCATATACTGTGACCTTGACCTTTGACTACAAATAAAATACATCTATTTGGATGGTCATCGCATTGACCAACTGAATTTGCCTGCACAATTTGGTGACAATACATTAAACCGTCTAGAAGGAGTTTAAGGAAAATGACTCACACTCTTGTTTTGACCTTTGACCTTTACCTTTGACCTTAACTATTACAATATATGTATGAAACTTGATATATAAGTTATTAAAGTAATAAGCAACTAACACAGCAGTATTCCGAAATTTGAGTAATCTTTTTTAATTTATAATAAATGTTGACCTTGACCTGTGACCTTGATATAAGAGTAAATTTTGTGTTTGCATTGACGTTGCCCATGAAAATAAAATAAGCATGTCAAATTTAATTAAAGCCCATCTGTTAGTTTTATATATATTTATAGAATAGTTGACCTTGACCTTTGACCTCTATCTTGACCTTTATATCTCAAAATTAATTATATTGTTTTCATTTAAAGTGCAACTGTCTCACCAAATGTTGTGAAATTTACATGAAAAGTAAAGAATTTAGCATATTGACCTTATATTTGACCTTGACCTTTCATATGGAATTGTTTAGTTTCTTGTATGACCTTGGCCTAGGTATTCCGAATATACATGGTAAGCCTAGTGAAAATCTAACAGTTAGTGTAAGAAATACTAGTAAAAATCGTATTTTGACCTTTGACCTTACCCTTTAGAATATTTATCTGAAATTTGGTCAATAATATATCAAAGTTACCAGTAATTTGTATAGTGAAAATGAAGAAATTTGAGTAAAAACTAAAAAATATGAAATATTGACCTTATTTTTAACCTTGACCTTTGACCTTAACCTTTAAGTTAAATTGAAAATTTGTTTTTGCCTGACCATCGCATTGACCAAATGGATATGCCTGTGAGATTTGGTGAAAATCCATTGAACGGTCAAGGAGGAGTTACCGGACAGACAGACGGACAATGACGGACAAGCTGACTTGTGGTGCACAGTATACGGGCAGGATCTGTCTGTGCGATACCACTCTGCTTCACAGAGTTGATAATGATAGTAATAATAATGATAAGAAGCTTGTCTTTTGTTTCTTGAAAGTACCAATGTAGGTCTCTTTATATTTTAACCCTTTCAAGCTCCACTACGCGTTTCTGTTCTGTTTTCTGGCTACTATTAGACTATTTTATTCAGATTAGTAATGGTATATGGAAGTCAAAGGGTTGATCTAGATAGTATTTACCCTTTTAGTACCCAGAGATCCTTCCTAAGCTGCATAAAGCCGTCTAATGATAGCTAAAATAAACTGCTAAAATGCATCAGAGCTTCAACCTGTCGCGCTCCCGCTCCCTCACACTCGATTCTAAAGGCTTTAAAAGCCTGTAAATCGCTGTAAATTTCCATGGTGTTCGGGAACGTCTCCCGCAGGCAATGGGTTAAAGACCGCTTTGTCCACAGAGTGGGGTTACAGTATTAAGGCCCCCATACATGATCAATCATGAGTGCACAATCTTGATGATTGTGCAATTAAGTGGTTATAGAGCCACACACCAGTAAAATATTTGCACAATGCTGTCACAATCCTCAGACCTGCATAAGGCACGATACGAGAAGGATGACCAAGGAGGCAGCTTGTATTGCAATTGTCTTTGCTCTAGAGGACATAGAGCCAAAGGAAAAACGAAAAAGAAAGTTGTGGACGAAGGAGTGGCTCAAGAAACGAAGCAAATTTACACACGAGAACCTGCTACAAGAACTAATGATCTCCTAACCTGAAGACTACAACAACTACCTTCGAATGGATAGGTCAATATTCAATGAATTGTTGGGAATGATTATGCCACATATAGAGAAAGATAGTACCATGATGAGAGATGCAATATTTATTAGTGGCCCCTTCATCATTGACGATGCGCCTTAATTTTGTTTATGGCCAATCTTTGAACTCAGGCTAGCCTTTCAAACTTCCCACCTAGGAGTTAGAACAAAATATGATTGCCACACATCGTGGCAATAACGCTCTTAAATGCTCTTAAACATAATAAAACCACTCACGGACTCGTCCTATATGATGTGGGTAACACTACTAGAAAATTTAGTAAAAAATAATCAATAAAATAAAATTAAACATGATCCAGCTCTTGCGCTTCCCAGGACTCTGCTGTCTAATGTACGCATCGGCTTGGCTTCTCCAAGCGTCCCTCTCTCTTATACTCCTAGGCCTCGTGCGAGTCGGACGTTGTTCCGGGGGTGTGTCCAGCTCTTCTTCATTCTTCTCCTGCCCTCGAACATTGTGAGTCTTTTCTCATATGTACATGATATATGCTGAGGTCAGGGTAGCTTATAGACTAGGAGTAGGCTGTATACACCCTTTCTTCGGCCCCAGGAGACTGTTTTCTGGGTAGGCCTACTTAGCAAAGGTTAGTTTTGTTAGGAGGAGTTACTTGTTGTGATAAGGTGTGTGTTTTATTTACCTAGTTCATTCTTATTTTAGTGCTAATTCGTCATGAGGCTTCTTATAGTGAACCGGGGCCCATTGTTCGGCCTATTTTGGGAGTGCAACGGTATGATGTCTACACCACGAAGGCACGTGCATTTTAGATTGTTTGACTTAGCTGAGGGGTCTAGCACGGAGCCATGACACTTTTCAGCCTACGCTTCATGATCGCTACGAGTTGTGTTTGGGGGTCTTCGCTGGATTGCAGGTTTGTTCATTATTATTGATGATCTTCGCCACCTGCCCCCATCTAGTTGGCCTCCTGTAGGTTTGTTAGTTATGGCTAGGATGTGTTATTTATTGATTATTGAATTGATGTATAACTAGGCCATAATATGTGCACGTTGGGTTAATTTTTCTGGAAGGTATGGCCCTTCCGGCGGTTTTACAAGTGAGACTTAGTCAACGTGCCTCTAGTTGCTTCACGCGGTTTCCCCGCCGGAAGCATCTAGAGTAACGTTAAAATTCAGATTATCCTTGTTTGGCGCGGGATAGATTGGATTTTGTCTGTTTTGCCGGCGATAGTATAATTTCGGATGACCGAAATTTTACTACATGTGTTTTTGGGGGGATCCTGGCTCGCCGCCTCCCTTCAAGCACTTCTGCCTCAAGGCCTAACAGAGATAACGTTCGCAGCTTGGTACTAATCAGAACGTTATCCTGGTGGTTATAGTGGGGAGCCACTTCCGCCGGGAATAAACGGCTGAGCCAAAAAACGAACTCACCCATTCCTATCTCGAGTATCTCAGTAATCTGTGAAGCTTATATCAAGGCGTTGTCCACCGGGATTTAGAAGACAATAGATTCACTTAGCGTTGGTCGCCGGAATCAGGTTCTTTCAAGAGATGGGATTTGGTCAGTGTTGGTCACTTAGATAAGAAGTTATAACTCGAGTAGCAACTGGTGTGGTACACAATACTCTAAAAGTAAAAAATTTGGGGAATGTATGCAACGTAAGGGGAACTAAGATTGCATAGTGTTATTAAAGTCTTTTTTCTCGTTATTGTTGGAGATATATATATATATATATATATATATTTTAGCTTTCCAGCCTAGCGTGTCCCTATGAATATTGATTCTTGAAATTTCTCACCCTCAGGTTTGCACTCTGGACGCCTAGGAGGATCTGCATCTCCCTGGCGGGAGGGAACCCTGGATCCAAGTAGTTATTCGTTTTGCGCTGGCTTAGGGTGTTCAAATTTAGCTGTGGTCGGTCATAAATTTTGTGTGAAATGTGTACCGTGCTTAGACAGGTCTCGTGGTCGCTGGCTGGCCAAGACATGCCCTCAGTGTTCTGTGCTTCGTAATGGATTCCTTACTCATGCGGATAAACAATGTAAGACAATACTACTCCATATTCAATCAGTGTTCGTAACATACTGTAAGACAGTTGCTCATAAATCGTTACAATTGGATGACCCCTTGTTAGATGATTTATTAAAAACAATGCCTTCTGCTTATGTAGCCAGTAGCTCTAGTTCACGGCAGTAAGTTACGCCCCCTTCCGATTCTAGTACTCGCGATGTTCCCTCCCGCCAATCCAAGCGACCCAGGACCTCTGATAAGGCCCCGCCGGAAGTGCCTGCTCCATCTTCCCGGCGGGATCGGTCCCGCTCTCCCATCGAAGCACCGAGGTCCTCTTCTCCTCTTACTCAACAAGAGCCGAAAAGACACCGCTCAGATTTTTCCACCGCCCTAGCAACAGGCGATGACAGGAAGGACAAGAAAAAGCACTCCAAGAAATCCTCGACGAAGAAGACAGCGCAGCTGCCATCCACATAAACCGGAAGAGTCCCCCTCTTCGTCGCGGCGGGAGACTTCACGAGACCCTGTAGTCAGTGTCTTTGGCCCCCCACTCCGGTTTACGATCCCTCACCGTGTACAGCCGGAACCCAAAGCTATTCCGGTTTTAGGATCTGATCGTGGCAGCAGTACAATGTCAAGCCGTCGAGAGGAAGACACTAGCTCCTCTGAACTGATTGAAAATTCGTTCCCTGAGCCCATGGAAACTTATGATATTCCTGCTCTCTGCTTAGAAGATATACCTCAGCCCGGCGTTCCCTTTTCACAAACAGAAACACGTGACACTGCTGCCCGGGCTGGCGAGTCTCGGTCAGAGGCCTTACCAGCCCCCCCAGCCCGGACACCGGGTTTCACACTACAACAACATGTAGAAGACGTCGAGGAGATTCCGCCTGGCCAGCGGTCATCCTCTCGGCTTTCAGGAACGCAGGGCTCAGATTCATCTCAGCATGCATCCTCATCTGACCAGGAAAGTGGGATAGTTGTGTCCAACAAACAATTTCAGGAGTGGTTTCAGTTTGTGAGACAGGTGAAGGATGAGCGACAGGTTAAGGTAACGGCACCTGTAGCCCTGGTGGTGCAACCTCTAGGCCAAGTGCAAGTTCAACCTCAAGTAAATCTTAATGTTCCTCCCCTTACAGTCACTCCGGCGGTTCCCACTTCAGGGCCCGCGGCTATTTTGCCTTGTAACTTAAAATTGTTCTCAAACATAAATCCACCCCCTCTTGACCATTCAAGAAGGGCCCTATGCCCCTTTTATACGGACCTGACACATCCTGGTCTACTCTTACGCCCACTCGCCCAGAGGTCGCACAACCAACGGTAACAGGTGAGAGCCCGGTACCAGATCATAGGATTGTTGAAGTGAGTGAAGCTAAGAAACTAAGGGCTAAGAACCAATCTGGTGATGTGTTAGACATTATTATCAAAGCCATCCCCAGTATTTATACTCCTGAATATTTTGTCTATGTGCAATCCCCTGCCCTCCCCCATACTTCATCTGGTAAAAAAAATTCAGATTGGACGAAAACTGATGGGTTGAACGATGTTAAACTTTTACAAGGTATGACCCCAGAGTTAAAAACAGTCCTCTATAGAGATGATTCAGGTACCTCAGTAGTTCATATTGATGGCGGGGAGTCAGGGCCGTGGGTTGCATGGGAACAGGAAGCCCAGCTGTTTGCCAGCATAATCACTAACAAGAGCAGTCATCAGCTCCCGCAAGAGGATCATCATTGGTTCTCCATGCCGGTCGGTAAGGCGGAAGGGATACCACAATATATTTTTTAATTTTGGGGGGCCCCTAAATTATCTATATGCCAGTTAGCAGAGCCATTTTGTTCTCCCACTCAGGTACAGATAGATAAGGACTTTAAAATGAGGCAAAAAGCCTGGAAGTTGGCGTCCCAATACTTGCTCAGCTGCCAGCTTGCGGCTTCTTTAGCCAGGACGACTGAGTCGGTGACAGACGTTAGCACCCATAAGGCTCTCTCTCTTACTAGGCGCCTCTTACTCCAGAACTCAATTCAGTCCCTTGGGGATATCCGCATGGCTCTCTTTGAGGCGGTGAGGGTACGTCAAGATCTGCGGGTATACCTAGTTCGGAAGCTCTCTGTAGAGATTGGTAGGAGATTAATTTTGTCCAATGTACTTACTAAAACTCTTGCCTCCGCAGATGCTTGGCGCACGGTTAATTTCTTATTAGACTCTCAGAATGCCACTGCTTCCAAGCTGAAGGGTGAGCCTGCATTTATACCTAAATACAATAAGAATTTCTTTCGTGGGCAGTCCCAGTCAAGTCTGTCAGCAAAGACTCACACAACCCCTGAAAACAGTGGCACGTCTAGAGGTCGCGGCCAGACCAGGGGCAGAGGGAGGTGGTTCAGGGGTAACACAAGGGGTAAACCTAGTAGCAATGATAGCGAAGCCTCTCATCCCACTACCACTTAATCAGAGTCACAACCCTCCAATTAAAAAAACAGACACCACGCAGCTCTCTCACTTTCAGTGCCGCGCCAAGGCGAGTCAGATCCGAGGGTAGCTCTGCCGGACAATACCAGTCATGTGACTGGCAGTTTCCGGGATTGTCACCGGGCATGGCCCCGGCGGACATGGGCAAGGACAGTGGTCCGGAAAGGCCTCTCATGGCGGTGGTCCCGGCGACCTCGTTTACGTATCCCCATAGAGTTCAATCATGTTTCATTAGAGGTGGGATCCATCGTCAGAGAGATGGTTCTCAAGCAGATAATTATCCCCATTCCATCAAATCAGCCCGTGTTCACATCCCGGATATTCCTGGTGCCAAAGAGGGACAGTGTTCAAATGCGGCCGGTCATCGACTTGTCGTATCTGAACACCCACATTCACAATCAATCGTTCAGGATGTTGACTGTGAACTAGATCAGGCTGACACTGCCGCCGCAAGATTGGATGTGTTCCATAGATCTCACAGATGCCTACTGGCATGTCCCTATCAACAAACGTTTTCAAAAGTACCTAGCCTTGCGCCAAGGGGATCAAACATTTGTTTTTCAAAGAATACCCTTCGGTTTTTACACCTTACCCGAAAGAGGATTTATGGAGCTCCGATCTTACTCTCAACCATCTGAACAATTTAACCAGCACACCTAAACTTCGTTAAATGCGGAAATAGCCTCACGAAAATATCATGCCCTGGTGGGGGCATGAACTCTCGACCCTTGGGTGTGAGGCAGGCACCTTACCAGTTAGACCAATAGAGATATCCCTCTTGGCCTGTTCGGCTCAGGGTATTTCCGCATCCGAGATCTGTTTAGGCTAGCCTATTTTCACTGACTTTACACTACTTCACCTTCCGGGAAGCGAAAGCTCCGAACAGAGAGGAACGAACAGAGAGGAACAAGCTTGAGCCGAATCGACCGAGAGTCCGTCAGAGAGATGAATGGGAATGGTGAGTCAACTTCACTGAGCGATGCTACACGCACCTACAAACTGCCCAGTTGGCAACTCGCTTGGGCGGCTGGTAACTCCACAACCCAACCCAATCGAGTCTCACAACACTCCCTGCTCTCTCCTATCCTCTTCCTTGTCCTGTGGGGATCGGTTTTTACACCATACCGGAAAGAGGATTTATGGAGCTCCGATCTTACTCTCAATCATCTGAACAATTTAACCAGCACACCTAAACTTCGTTAAATGCGGAAATAGCCTCACGAAAATATCATGCCCTGGTGGGGGCACGAACTCTCGACCCTTGGGTGTGAGGCAGGCACCTTACCAGTTAGACCAATAGAGATATCCCTCTTGGCCTGTTCGGCTCAGCGTATTTCCGCATCCGAGGTCTGTTTAGGCTAGCCTATTTTCACTGACTTTACACTAGCACCTCACATATTCACCAAGTTAGTCCGACGGGCTTTGCTACCATTGCTCAAACAGGGAATCATGGTGCTATGGTATCCCGACGATTGGTAAATTGTAGCTCAATCCAAAGTAACTTGCCTCCAACATGTAAATCAAGTATTAACTCATGTCGCTGCTCTGGGATTCAAAGTGAACTTGGCAAAGTCCAACTTGAACCCCACAAGAGCCATCCAATAGTTGGGCCTTATCTGGGATACCGAGTTACTCACTCTGAGTCAGAGCGAGGACAATCGCCAGAGGTTTCGGAGGAAACTCTTTCGGTTTCTTCATGCTTTGACTACCACGAGGAGAATCTGGGAGTCTCTGGTGGGTTCACTCAATTGGATAAGGTTGACAGTTCCGTTAGGTCGTCTGAAGGTAAAACAAATTATTTTGGAGGGAAACAAGTGGTTTCCGCTGTTGCCGGCAGAAACACTATGGCGAGTCCCGAAGTTAATCCACAACCTGCTGGCGACCTGGGTGAAGCCAGAAGTAGTTCACTCCTTTTTAACATGGACTGCTCCTCCTCCGACGATCTGGATAGATACAGACGCATCAGGTACCCTGGGTTGGGTGTATCAATCAAACCTAGGACATCAAGGTCAGGGTCTATGGTCCAGGTTCAATCATCTCCATATCAATGCCAAAGAGTTGTTAGTCCCCCTATTTTTTCTAAAGGAGCACGGTGTACACCTGGCGGGAAAGTCCTTAGCCTTCAGGATGGACAATCTGACTGCAGTCACATGTATTCAGAAGCAAGGGTCAGTGAGATCTCCATATATACTTTATCAACCAAAAGACAGTACCGATCCCATTGGAAACCCTTCACTACCTGGATCGTAGAAACTGACCAACAGCAGTCCTCGGTGGCTTTGATATTTAATTGTTTAAATTATCTTTTTGAAATGCGTAAATTGTCATTTGTCACATTAAGGAATCACCTCACGGCTATTTGGACACCGTTTTATGATTTAACTGGCCTTTCCATGCTGGAGGCGGAGGAGAAGGGGTTCATGCGGTCTTGCTTCCGGCTTCCCCCTCCACCACGTCAACTCACACCCACCTGGTCTCTTAATTGATTTAACCCTTGAAATGCTTCACTCCCGCAGATATTGTCATAATCCTCCTTATGAGCCGAGACTTAAAAAGGCTATTTTTCTTATGGCCCTGGCCACGGGTGATAGGGTGTCTGAGTTGGCGGCGATGAGTTCGGAGCCAGCATGCCTAAGGTTCTCTAGGCGTAACATGAGCGTACATATTGCTCCGGCTCCTAATTTCATTGCTAAGAATGAGCATGCTAACCATGTATTTACAGAATTTGAAATTCCATCTCTTAAACAAGGCGATAAGCACCATTTATTATACCCGGTGCAATCGCCTTTTTTGTATATGCGGAAATCTCGACCAACTCAGGCGGGGTCCCTCTGGGTCTTGCGGACAGGTAAACGCCTTCGACAGCGTCAAGTGGCAGCTTTGTTAGTCGGAGTTATCAGGGAAAGTAATCCAGGTGTTCTTGCAAAGTCACACGATATAAGGAAGTGGGCCGCTTCGCTCCGTTTCTTACATAATTACTCCCTGGATGAAATGCAACAGACCAACTTATGGTCCTCTAATCATACATTTCTAATGCGTTACCTGTCCGTGAATCTCATGAAACCTTTTCGCAAATGTGTAGCATTAAGGCAGAGAGTCTAGTTTTAAGCTTATTTTTGTACAAAGAAAGGGGGGGGGGGTGAGTGCTCTAACTAGGACCTCCTACCTGCCTCCTATGTGATACAACATGATTGTGAGAATTAGGGTCATGTGATAACCCATTCCTAAGACTAAAATAAGTCTAGTCAAGGAAAATGTATGTTTTATATAATTTATGTATGGCAATAGAGTATTAATCTATGCTCAGTAATCTTAAGGTTATTTATAAGGGCGTTGTACAAATCTATTTGTACTAGAGTACCTGAATTACGGCAATATATATATGCCAAAATTTTATCAGTATTTCTAAGAGACGAATATTGATGTATTTATTGTTCATAGACTAAATGATGATGATGATGATGATGATGTGAGATTTTATACTAGCCTTCTGAGCGAATGCCACTTATAAGGCTAGGAGACCATTGATGTGTTGAGAAAGTGGGGGGGACACATCAGAAACAGGTCAGTCAGATTTCATTGAACATGTGTATAGCGTTTAGATAGGTGCGGATTGGAGCAAAGGTAAAGGTAGGAGAATCTGTGACGCCTACCAGCGTTGGCAGAATCGCTTCTCGTTAGCCACTAGCGCTCGTCAGGGCAGTGAAATGGGCTACAGTTATCAGAGAATCAGTGGTGGGCGCGCTCCGGTGGGACCGGTAATGCGGCAGCGCTCCACGCTCCTCAGACATAAGGTAATGCGGCAGCGCTCACGCGCTCCTTTGGTCAGCCGACCTGATGCGCTTCCCGCTCTGCGCTCCTGCGCTCTGCGCTCCCAAAAATAGGTATATAATAAAAACAAGTAAAAAACAGCTTCTAGAAGTTATTTAATTATTTACCTAAATTAATACAATCTTTTGTCTTTCACTTCATTAAATTCAAAAAATTCAAAAAATTCAAAAAACCTCAAGTCATGGTGTCTTTCTGAAGTTTAAGTTTATCACTTTCTCAGTTTCTGTAATTCTTTATGTCATATCAATGATATGATTGATATCATATCATGGATGACAGTCTTCGACGGTATATATACGGCTGGGACTAGGGTCTTGTCAGTTGTCACGCCCAGTGCCAGGTCTGTATATAATTATATACTGACTCGCCGAAAAAAAATTGTAGCAGCGAAACGACTGCACCTATGGCTTTCATATTTTTATTTGTTTACCACATGTACCTTACCCTTCTGCATACCCACCACCACTACCCCAAACCCCTCCTCCCACCCACTCGCTGACTATCGGTCGCCTCACAAGAAAAAAAAAGGAAAATCTGTGGCGGCGAAACGATTGCACCAATCGGTTCCATATTTGTGTGACAAGTGCCTTACCCTTCTGCCTTCCCTCCACCACACCCCCAACTGCCTCCCACAACCAACTTCCAGTGTATCCGTAGGAAGATAAGGAAAAAAAGAAAAATCTGTGGTAGCGAAACTACCTCACCAATCGGCTTCATACTTGTAACACGAGTCAATTACGCTTCTACCTTCCCCCCACCATCCCCCAAACCACCCTCCCACCCATACATTCAAGTAACATTCCGATGGTATCGATACCATAAAATAATAAAAGTCTCTGAAGTCTATAGTGTCTTTTGACTCTTCAGCTACGTTTGCGACTATCGGGGACCTGATTTCTGGCGAAAATGGATAAGGGTTTTTTTTTTTTACCATTATCCTTCCTTTCTCACCCAACTTGATAGATTTAGCCAAAAAAAAAAAAAAAAAAAAATCTGGCACTGGCCAGGGTTTGAAGGTGGCACTGTCAGTCTGTCACTATCATAGTATCACTGTATCACAGTTCACTAACACCGTGAGTAACACCGTACGATGACTGTACACGATAATGACGTTCTTGAACCTGTTGTTGACAGGAAAAATCGCTTCCGGAGCGCCAGAAAGGAGCGCAAAATTCAAGCTGCGCTCCCCGCCTGCACTCCGAGTTAAGATTTTTGCCGCTCCTCGCTCCGCGCTCCTCTATATTGGTAGTGCGCACCGGATCGCAGAGCGCAGAGCGCCAAATCGGTGCGCCCACGCCCACCACTGCAGAGAATGTTGTTCTTTCTTTCATAGTACTTGCATTGTTACAGACAGTCCAGTGGTGGTCTTTATTTTCGTCTGTGACAACGGGAAATATTTTATATCATGAGTAGAATATAAGATGCATTGTAGTGTGAAGTTGAGAGAGAGAGCGAGCTGGCAGCTAGGGGGTAGTGAGTGTTGCCTCCCTCCTCCTCGCTCGGAGGAGTTTCCCGCCCGCGCGGGCTTTCTCTCGTCTTTGATTGGCTGGTGGTTCTTGGCGCGTCCTAGGGGCCTGCTGCCTTGTGACGCATCAGCCTGTGATTGGCCAACCATCATGCCTTTGTGGGATCCTGAGGGTCCCGAGGAGCTGCCCTCCTCAGAGCAGGCTAGGGACGCACACGACTAACATCCTTTTTACAACTGTCCCCCATATCTCCACCATTCTGATACTGTCTCTCTCACTCAACTTCCTTTCTTTCATTCCTCTAATCTTTTAACGTCACAGCACTCCCTTTGGGTTCTGTACACGATTTCATATCGGCCCATCGTATTGTGTGCGTCGCTCTCATATATATTTCCATGTATTAGAATAGGCTATAAGGGTTCTTAGTCTATGGAGGTTTGATGACTCTGTGTGTGTCTCCCTCAGTGTCCTTAGTTTATGGAGGTTTGATGACTCTTTGTGTGTGTCTCCCTCACTATCATTAGTGCTCTGCTGGGTTATTTAATGCTAGACTGGGATGAGGTTTCTGTTGTCGTTGTCATCGATGTGTGTACGGTTTGCTTATACCTACACGCCTTCGACGGTTTCTGTGCTAGCCTAGGTTGTCTTTTTGGTTGTGTCTTTTGCGAGTGCAGCATCGTGTTGTAAGAGGGCATTAGCCTACTACCTTATAACACAGTGCTGCCTCTTTGCTTGACTTTAGAGGGATCGCCAGGGTAGAACCAGATACTTGAGATCTGGATCTACCAAGAGAGCATCCCCGTCATTAACGTAACTTTAATCATACCGCCTTAAGGACAACGCTAGGCTATGAGCCTGTCTTGCTCAGCCACAGTTTCCTAACCTTGATATCCCAGCTAGACTTTATTCGCCGAGCAGACACTAGTTAGGACATAAGTTCATTTTTGTTATGTATGCATTATTATTCACAGTATTTATTAGTCTAGGTTGTTGTTGAGTTGCACAACCATAGCAGCCTGTTTCGTTGATGAGGAAGTACTTCTTTTAGTGTCGAGCATTACTGCCGTTGCGCATTTATAGTATTCTCGTGTCATTAACATTATATGTCCTACCTTTTAGTGTATTCAGTCTACACGTGTGGTGTCCTGCCTCCTGCCTTTATATAATTTTAAGATATGAGCATCAGACTTTCTTCAGAAGTTTCCAGGTCTATGCTGTAGGACTATACTTCACTTTCTTTCAGATAGGAGTGAAGAGTTTATTGTTGTTTAGAGTAACTGTATTGAAGCATATTTTTATTGTATTAAATCTTGCAGTGATTTAATTGATGTTTCCATAGCTTCCCTTTTATGCATTTTAACGTAACTTGCATCTTCTTTGTTATCAGGCTATACCAGTGTGAGTTAGCCTGAAGTAGAGTACATTTATGCCCAGTTAAGGATACCCCGCTATCGCAGATTAACCTTGAAGGGTATAGGTGTTTTTGTTCGCCGGCATATAAGTTCGAGGGTTTGGATCTAGCGTACCATTGTTGCATAGTGCCCTATTACTAGTCCAATCATTAAGTGCATGCCCTTGTTTTATTCGTAGCCCCGGTCGTAACAAATGGCGACCTTGCCTAGTATCTTATCTTATGAGCAAGTCGTCATAACAAATGGCGACCTTGCCTAGTATCTTATTTTAGTAGAAACCAGGATCCATTTGTTGTTATTGCAGTAATAACAAATAATGACCTTGCCTGGTATCTAAGAAAGAATTGCAGGATTGTTGGACATTTGTTCTTTGAGGAATATTTTGGACACGTGGATTTTTTTTTTTGGCAACGTAGTATAGCACTTGAGTTGTCTTCGAGCATTTTTTTGAGTGAATAGTGCTACATGAGAGTTTAGGTACTCCTTTTTTTTATATAAATGTTGAGAATTTTCGGTGAACACTATGTCGAACGACGGATCTATGTACGGTGAGGACACAGTACGGGAAGCAGACTCTGAGGTGCAGCAGCTGGGTTTGTTAGAAGGCATTAGAGTAGTAACTAGTGAGGAGGATGCAAGGAAGTTTCTAGAGATGCCTATTACTGTTAACCGGGTGTCGGGGATTGATCGGTATGGTCTCCAGTGTTTGGCCACGGTCATGGGGCATGTGGGCACTAGCAGCATGTCGAGAGGTGACCTGGTGGCCTGGGTGCTCGGCGGGGTGCGTGGGGCTTCGGGTGGAGCGGGAGCTGGGGCACCTTCGGCCCAGCCCCCATTCCACTCGACTCCTAACATGGCGCTCCCTCGGGCTCCGGAGCCGGGTACGTTCCCGCAGGCCGATAGTCACTGGCAGCGTGGTTTGCACTTGGGTGGGTCTCCAATTGTTGCATCTCCTCCTCCTCAAGGTTTAACTGCAGATATGCTCTTCCAGATTGAGATGGCTAAGATTCAGGCTGAGGAGAGAAAGGCCAGACATGAGGCTGAGCTCAGGCAGCAGCAGCAGCAGCGGGAAGCTGAGCTTCAGATTGAGGCTACGAAGTACTGTGCAGACATAGACCTTGAGAAGTCTCGGCTGGAGTCAACAGGGCAGCGTCTCGGTTCTGGGAATCGAGGTCTTGATCAGTCTTTATCGCACCTTCTTAAGTTAGTCCCTGCATTTGATGAGTCGGGTGTCACCGAATTTTTCCTGCGTTTTGAGAAGAAGTGCCGGGAGCACCAATGGCCCGAGGTTAAGTGGGCAGCCCTTGTTTCCTCTAGGTTGGTTGGCAAAGGACTCAAGGCATATGATGCGTTGCCCTTGGAGTCTTGCGCCGATTATGAGGTACTGAAGGAAGCTGTTCTGCGGGCGTACGAGTTACAACCAGAGACATATAGGTTGAAGTTCCGGGGTGTTACGAAGGGTAGTGAGTGCACTTTTCTAGAACATGCCCGGGAACTGTCTGATGCATTGAGAAATTGGCTGAGGTCAGAGAAGGTGACGACGTTCGGAGAGCTTGAGCAGTTATTCCTTCTAGAGCAATTTTTCAAGTGCACAGGCGGCGACCTGACTTTGAACATCAAAGAGAAACGTCCTAAAACTCTACAAGAGGCAGCTGAGATGGCTGACCTGAGAATGTCACTGATTCGTGGGTGCGGGTCTGCACAACGGACCGATGCAGTTAACAAGGGGCGCAACACTCCACCCCCCCCCCCCCCCCCGAGTCAGTGATGCACAAGTTAATAACGAGAGTAAGAGCAATGATACCAATTTTGATCACAAACCCAAAACCGTGCCGTTTAAGAGAGGTCAGGGCCCTTCCCCACCTCAAGGGAAGCCCAAGGGGGAGTTAGAGTGTTTTCATTGTCACAAGAAGGGGCATTTTGCACGATCCTATCCTAGCAAGCTACCTACAGCAGTCGTGTCTTTGGCTCGCAACATTGGAGTGTCTTTGAAGGTGTCTGCGTTTGCCCGGGATAAATGGTCAGAGGCTGGAGCACAGCCAGTGAAGAAGTGTCCGGAAGGCTTGACACCTGTCCGCGATACTTTTTGTGACCATAGAGGGCGCGGCTGCGTGAGTTGGGCTGGTTGCAAGCATGCAGTAGAATTTTTGCGTGATACGGGTGCTTCCCAGACATTAATGAAAAACTTTACAGGCAAACCTATAAACGCGGCACGGGTAGTTGTGGTGCAGGGTATCAATGCTACACGGTCATACCCGTTGGTCCGAGTGGAGCTGGAGGTAGAAGGTGTGACACGAGAGTTGGATGTCGGAATCGTGGAGAAACTGCCAGTAGAGGGCGTCGACCTTCTTCTCGGCAATGACTTTGCGGTGTCTACTTCTGAAGTTCCACCCTTAGTCGTTGCCGAGAGGGCGGCCGACGTGAGTAGGGAGGGGCAGGAGTTGGTCGAGAGGTGTCAACCACAGCAGAAGGCGTGTGTTGTCACCCGATCTCGTGCATCCAAAGTGTCACAGCCTATTCCTCAGTCTCTAGACCAGCGGAGGAACGGTCGGAAGGAGCAAGCTAAAGTTGGGAGTTTTGCGAGTTTTGCTCCAGCGGCTCTCCTTAGCGACTTAGTACTTGACCCAGAGGTGAGCTCCGGAGTGGCCCCAGAACCTGTCACCCCTAGTGACATGGTTGGGCGTGATGGCACTCCGCGACTTAGTAGTTCCCAGGTGGAGGAGAGTTGTGGGAACGGGGCTATCGAACATGAGGACGGGGATACATGTCATGTGAACCTGTTGGAGAAGTTTGTGAGGCAACCACCTGAGCAGCCCACTGTCCCTGCGTTGGTCTGCAGCGGCCAAGGTGGAGAAGGAGAGGGGGGCAGTAGGGCACAGGTGGAGGAGAGTTGGGATTGTCATGTCTCGGCGGAGCAGTGGGCGGGGGACACGAGTCTGGTGGCTGTGGAAGTGCTAGAGCACCTGCCTGAGCAGCAGTGTGCAGCGCTCCAGCACCAGCTCGGTTCATACCCCACTGGTCGTGCCGAGCACCCGAGCCTCACAACTCATGCGGTGCAAGATGTTCCGCGGGCAGGTCACTTGAATGTTTATAGACCGTTAGCCTCGTTGTTTCGGTGGTTCAAGGTGGGTGACGAGGCTTTGGCATGGTTGTCAGGCCAGGGTCGACCCATGGCTGCCAAGGGTGGTGGGCAGAAGGAGGACATTGAGCAGATTGGTGAGGTTGGCTGTGGAGTGGATGTGCCCGGTTGTTGCATAGCCTCCCAATGCTGCTCTAGTCAAATGCAACAGCCCTACCATAGACCGACTGTATCTGGCCATGTCGCTGAAGGCGGTGATGCTGCGCAGGCAGATGTAGTCGTAAGGAATGCGGGGGTGCGTATGTACGGTATCGGCGGGGAAGCCTTAGCAATAATGAACTATGGGAGTGACTGCACAGGTGGTACTGATTGTCCCTCTCATGACCTGGCTGTTCTAGGGACGAAGGTGGAGAAGGAGGGAGACTTTAGTTTAGAAGCTGCGGTCTCGGCTGGGTTGTGGGAGGGTACTAGGCATGTTGTTCTTCGAGATAAGTTGCAACCTCTTGTTCCTAAGCGACAAGAGGAGTTGTTTACTAGGCTGTGGCAGTACATCCGCATGTTTGTTGCTTCTCCAGGCCTGATGTACGGGGTCGAATCCGACATGGAGGCTGGAGACAGTGCAAGGCTCAAGTTAGTTCCCTACCGTATAAATCCTGCTCAACAGCCTGTCGTGAAAACAGAGCTAGACGACATGTGGAAAAAGGGTCTGAGGGATAAAGGATATCGTGAGTGGTCGTTGCCAGTGAGTTTGCAACCTGAGTTGAGTGGCAAAATCTGTGTGTATGGTGATTGCAAGAGTGTGGAAGCATTATCCCTGGCAGACGCCTATCCATTACCTAGAGTTGACGACACCATAGACCGCATCGGGGCTGCCTCACTCATCACGAAGGTAGAACTAGTGAAAGGTTATTGGCAGGCCCCGTTGCCGGAAAGAGCGAAGAGAAGTGCCAGTCTTGTGATGAACTGGGCAGTTTATCAGTGTCAGGTGTTGTTTTGCTACCGGAACACAAGTTGGATGTGTGGCATGCTAAGGGCACTGATAATGTTTTGGCTGATTGTTTGTCACGGGAGGGTTTGTTTGCAGGAGAACCCTCGCCATTCAGTCAATGTGTGTTGAGAGTGGAGAAAAATCAGGCTTGCCCCTGTAGAGCAGCCGTAAAAAAAAACATTAAAATTAAATAAAAAAATCACATAAACACTCTTTCTTTTTTATAGTTAATGGTAAGTTGCCAATGTTATAGCTAAAGTCCTAAGTTGAACCTGTTTTCACTTAGTAGGCTGGGCTCTGTGAAGCTCGCTCTGGGAGCATAGCAGGCTAAAATTATACTATTATGTTTGGGAGGGGTTATAAGATTTTCTTTATGCTAATATGTTGTTTTTATTTAAGATTGAGCTTTGCATTTAATTTCTGGTGGAGTGGCTAGTTGTGGCGGGTCTTGTCGGCATTCTGCCTTGTCAGATATGGTGCTCGCCTAATGTTGAGCGCCCCATATCTTGGGCGGGGTGTGACGCCTACCAGCGTTGGCAGAATCGCCTCTCGTTAGCCACTAGCGCTCGCCAGGGCAGTGAAATGGGCTACAGTTATCAGAGAATATTGTTCTTTCTTTCATAGTACTTGCATTGTTACAGACAGTCCAGTGGTGGTCTTTATTTTCGTCTGTGACAACGGGAAGTATTTTATATCATGAGTAGAATATAAGATGCATTGTAGTGTGAAGTTGAGAGAGAGAGCGAGCGGGCAGCTAGGGGGTAGTGAGTGTTGCCTCCCTCCTCCCTCCTCCTCGCTCGGAGGAGTTTCCCGCCCGCGCGGGCTTTCTCTCGTCTTTGATTGGCTGGTGGTTCTTGGCGCGTCCTAGGGGCCTGCTGCCTTGTGACGTATCGGCCTGTGATTGGCCGACCATCATGCCTTTGTGGGATCCTGAGGGTCCTGAGGAGCTGCCCTCCTCAGAGCAGGCTAGGGACGCACACGACTAACATCCTTTTTACAACTGTCCCCCATATCTCCACCATTCTGATACTGTCTCTCTCACTCAACTTCCTTTCTTTCATTCCTCTAATCTTTTAACGTCACAGCACTCCCTTTGGGTTCTGTACACGATTTCATATCGGCCCATCGTATTGTGTGCATCGCTCTCATATATATTTCCATGTATTAGAATAGGCTATAAGGGTTCTTATTCTATGGAGGTTTGATGACTCTGTGTGTGTCTCCCTCAGTGTCCTTAGTTTATGGAGGTTTGATGACTCTTTGTGTGTGTCTCCCTCACTATCATTAGTGCTCTGCTGGGTTATTTAATGCTAGACTGGGATGAGGTTTCTGTTGTCGTTGTCATCGATGTGTGTACGGTTTGCTTATACCTACACGACTTCGACGGTTTCTGTGGTAGCCTAGGTTGTCTTTTTGGTTGTGTCTTTTGCGAGTGCAGCATCGTGTTGTAAGAGGGCATTAGCCTACTACCTTATAACACAGTGCTGCCTCTTTGCTTGACTTTAGAGGGATCGCCAGGGTAGAACCAGATACTTGAGATCTGGATCTACCAAGAGAGCAACCCCGTCATTAACGTAACTCTAGAACGTGTTAATGGAATTCGTCTGTATTTCCTAAGAGTTGGTACACATATAGGGCACCTAAAATAAGAGAGATTTCCAAAATTTTAATTATCTAGGACAACTATTTTTTGAGTTAGGTGAGAATTAGTGTGAAAATTTATGTTTTTTTGTAAAATCAAAGACTCATTTAAATGTTGTTGCTTGATTGTTTCAATGCATTGGGGGTACTAACAATAGGTGTAGTTACAATGGCTAGTCTTTACTTTTCCATTTTTTATCTAATTTTGCAATGAGGGAGTTTGCAATTAGGTACAAATTAGGTGACAAATGTCTCGGGTTGCTGTGTTGAAATGGTTAAGAAATAAAAATAAATGGAGACGAAGTATTGTAGGGAATTTTATGCCCTTTCCAATGACACCAGAATCATTGTTGTAGCATGTTTGGTTACGGAGATAATGCGCCGACAAGTGAACTTTCTTACGTGAGGTACTAAGGCACGAGAGCTGTTGCAAGCCAGCCGGCCAGCCGCACCCTACCTCTCTCGCGGCTTGGAGCACACTGCTCTTTCTCCTCCACCACCACCACACCCTTCGTTGTTACCAGGGTTGATTATCAGATACTGCTAGGAAAAATATATAAGAAAGTCATATTTTCACAAAAAATTCATCTTTTTCGTTTTTTTTTTTTTTGCAGTTCCGAAACCAATAAAGCATTTTCTACGCGTCTGCGCGACCCGCGACCCGCGAAAGTTTGAAACTAGCCCAGAAATAATATGCTTCCAGATGGAATATTGCCTCAGGATTTTAACTGATGATAGAGGGATGGGTGATGATGCCATATATCGGGTTGCGCAATATTGCCGTTTTGAGCACTTTTCCGAGTAAAAAGCGGCCGGTCCCCTTAACCTCTGAAGTGCGCATGGGGGTAATTGGAAACGTCCCCCTGTGCTGACGTATTTGAGGTGTTTCCGCCACTAAAATATTCATTGTGCCATTAATAGCATTAATACTTATCCATATGCACCTATTATGGGTTGATTATAAAGGTATTAACCTGAAACAACAATAAAACGAGTGAAAACAGCGTTTGGATGGTCAAAATCGGAGATATAGCCCGCGAGTTGTATAATGTATGGGTGAGGCAATCTGCTTTCCCGCCAATTTCCCCCAAGGCCACTGAGACACAGTCGATCGATACTCTCTCTCTCTCTCTTGCACTCGCTTGCTATCAGTGATGACCACACCCTCCAATCGGATTTCTAATGTTAGCACGAAAATATACCTCAGAATAAGGGAATAACAGGGAAAATAGGTGATAACTGAAGGAGATGAGGAAAGTGGGGAAGGAGGGGAGGTAGAGGACTGAGATTTTGCATGGCCCAGGGGCCAAAAAAAAAATAAAAAATAAAAAAAAAAATATAAAATTTTTTTTTTTTTTCGATGTCAAAAGTTGATTTTTATTTTCTCTGACTCTTAAGAGTCTCCCCGCAGTGCGCCGGGGGAACTCTTAAGAGTCTCCCCGCAGCTCCCGGGTTAAGGACAACGCTAGGCTATGAGCCTGTCTTGCTCAGCCACAGTTTCCTAACCTTGATATCCCAGCTAGACTTTATTCGCCGAGCAGACACTAGTTAGGACATAAGCTCATTTTTGTTATGTATGCATTATTATTCACAGTATTTATTAGTCTAGGTTGTTGTTGAGTTGCACAACCATAGCAGACTGTTTCGTTGATGAGGAAGTACTTCTTTTAGTGTCGAGCATTACTGCCGTTGCGCATTTATAGTATTCTCGTGTCAGTTAACATTATATGTCCTACCTTTTAGTGTATTCAGTCTACACGTGTGGTGTCCTGCCTCCTGCCTTTATATAATTTAAGATACGAGCATCTTATGAGCATCAGACTTTCTTCAGAAGTTTCCAGGTATATGCTGTAGGACTATACTTCACTTTCTTTCAGATAGGAGTGAAGAGTTTATTGTTGTTTAGAGTAACTGTATTGAAACATCTTTTTATTGTATTAAATCTTGCAGTGATTTAATTGATCTTTCCATAGCTTCCCTTTTATGCATTTTAACGTAACTTGCATCTTGTTTGTTATCAGGCTATACCAGTGTGGGTTAGCCTGAAGTAGAGTACATTTATGCCCAGTTAAGGATACCCCGTTATCGCAGATTAACATTGGAGGGTATAGGTCTTTTTGTTCGCCGGCATATAAGTTCGAGGGTTTGGATCTAGTGTACCATTGTTGCATAGTGCCCTATTACTAGTCCAATCATTAAGTGCCCTTGTTTTATTTGTAGCCCCTGTCGTAACAAATCGCAGAGCAGTGCAGGAAGAGTCTTGTTTTTTTTTTTGTTTTTTTTTTTACGAGACAATGAACGGAGGAAGGAAAAACACAGATCAAACAAAAAGGTCCATGTGCCTAAAGGCATCCTCCATTCATAAAATGTTTGTAACAGCTGGATTTAAACATTTGTTGATTGTAAGTTTGTGGAAAGCAATTCGAGGGAAGTGAATTCCAAAGAGTAGTAGCTCTGGGGATAAATGAACTCTGATAAGCAGAAGTTCTGCATTGTGGAGGAGAAAGTGTAAATTCATGGGCGCTCTCAGCTGCCCTAGTTCTACGGGGAAAGATGTGGAGAGGCGGCACAATTGAAGCAAGTTCCTCGGAACAATTGCTGTGAAAATATCTGTAGAATAATGCAAGGGATGCAACGTTTCTTCGTATGGCTAATGTAGGAAGGTCCTGTGTGATTGCAGGGTTATTGATTAATCTAATAGCTTTATTTTGAATTTTGTCCAACTGCCTCAATGCAACCACTCCACTTCCACCCCACAGAGGTGAACAGTAATCCATCTGAGAGCGCACATGACTTTTATATATTACGGCCAACTGCTCGTCAGTGAAGAATTCTCGAACTCTGTACAGGAGTCCCAGTTTTTTAGAGGCATTCTTAGCAATGCTTCTAACATAATGTGTCCAGCTCAAGTTAGTAGTTAATGTTACACCGAGAATGTCAATACTAGTGGAAGTGGGAATATTTACATCATTAAAAAATATATGGGAGTCAGTGAGATTCTGTCAGTTAGAAAATTGAATGTACTTGGTTTTCTGTGCATTAAAGGAAACTAGATTCTCTTGTCCCCATTCATTAATTCTAGAAAGGTCCTGGTTCAGAGAAATTGCAGTGTTTATTTTTGAATTTATAAGATCGGGTTGGGTGAAAGAATTGGTAAATGTGAAGGAACTGTGGAGTGTTGAGTCATCTGCGTAGGAATGTATTGGGTTATGAGTGGTAGATATGAGATCATTGATATGAATGAGGAACAGAGTTGGGGCCAAAACTGATCCCTGGGGAACACCAGCATTTATTGAGTGAAATTGAGAATAAAGGCCATCTACCATTACACGTATTTTTCTGTTATGAAGATAAGAAGAAATTAGTGGAACTAATGATGCAAGGCCGTAGTGTGACATCTTCGACAATAAGGATTGATGCCAGACTCTATCAAATGCCTTTGATATATCCAGTGCTATTGTATGTGTTTCACCATGTTGGTCTGTAGCTTGGTTGATTTGATGCGTAAGAAGGCAAAGAATGTCTGCAGTTGATCGACATCGTCTAAAACCATATTGCCTATCACTGATTAATTTATTATTCTCCAGATGCTTAATTATGTGATTATTTAATATAATTTCAAAAACTTTGCCAAGAGTGGAAGTTATAGCTATTGGTCTGTAGTTTGATGGATCTGAAGAGGCACCTTTTTTAGGAACTGGATGGATGTTTGCTTCTTTCCAGGGTACTGGGAAGCATGAGGTATGAGTACACAGACGGAAAAATTTTGCCAATACAGGAGCGAGCACCAAGGAGCAATTCTTAAGTACTATTGGAGGAATTTCATCTGGACCAGGAGCCTTATCTACTGAGAGATTCTGCAAAATAGTTTTGACATGTCTGGTGTGGATCTTAAGTGAGGGAATTTCAGGTGAATTAAAATTAAGTACAGGGACATCTTGATTTATTTCATCTAAGGTTGAGTTGGTGGAGAAAATATCTGCAAGAAGGTTAGCTTTACCTCGTGGGTCACTTACAAGATTGCCAGTCGGAGATTTTAATGGTGGAATGGATGAAGCAGTAATGAAGTTGGATTTGAATGAGTTAAGAGTAGACCAAAATATTTTGTTATCATTTAGATTATTTAGAAGTTTATTTGCCTGCTTATGGAGAAAGTTTGATTTAGTTAGGTTTAATACAGTTTTGGCATGATTTCTGATGTTTCTAAAGTAATTAAAGGCTTCATGTGTTTTTGATCTTGTGTATGCATTGTAGGCTATTGCTTTTTGTTCAGTTACTCTAGCACAATTATGGTCAAACCATTTAGGTGAATTAGATCTTTTACTGTACTTTTGATGAGGAATAAAAGTTTCCATTCCAATTTTTACAAAATCTTGTATGTGGCTCAAGGTGGAGTGTGCATCATTAGAAAAGAAAGAGGTCCAGGGAATATCAATAAAGAAACCTTGAAGACCCTCCCAGTCTGCCCTATCGTAATGCCATTTAGTCACCAAAACAGGTTCAGAGTGGGAAGGTGTGGTAGGTGATAGACAGGTGGCCTGTATCAGACAGTGATCAGAAGATCCAAGTGGGGACCTCACTGTAACATCATAATTTTCTGAATTGGTTGTTAAAAATAAGTCCAGTAGGTGGGAATTATGATTAGGATTATCTGGTACACGGGTTGGTTGGTTGACTAGTTGAATGAGATTAAATGAGTCTGCAAATAGCTCACATTCAAGACCAGCATCATCAGTCCTGGCTGAATGAGTGAGCCATTCAACATTATGGACATTAAAATCACCCAACACAGTGATTTCAGAAGAAGCATTTAAGTTGAGGACACTGAGTTGTTACGAATATAACGCAGCCGCTCAGAAGTGTATTTGCGGCATTCGCACAGCAAATGGGCGACAGTGAGAACAGTTTGACAGTGATGGCAAAAAAATGGTGGAGGCCTAGGTGTAGTCATTAAATAGCCATGCGTCGCCTTGGTATGGCTGATGCGAAGGCGGGTAAGAACAACCTGGTCAGCGCGATCAGTAGAGGGAGTCGATAACCATGGGGAGACGTGGTCTTTGAAGGAACGGAGATGGATAGTGGTAGGGAGATTATACCATTCCTCGTTCCAGGCAGTACGGACCCTGGACCCGAGCACCGGAAAGACGTCAAGGAGACAAAGCAAATGTGTTCTCTGGAGTACTCATGGAGTCACTATAGATGACAATGTGTGGGACGCAAGGAAGCCATGTATCATATGCAGTGCACCCTTGATAGCCAATAGTTCAGTGGTAAAGATGGAGGAATATGGGTATAATGTGCGTCGATTCGTGCCAACTTCTAAAACAGCAGCACAGCCCACCATACCATCTTCCTTTGAACCATCCGTGTAAATGAAAACAGCAGGGCGATGTGCAAACAGGTGGTTTAAGGCAAGAGTACGTAAGATAAGTGGGTTACTAGATTTGCTGATCGATGATAGGTGAAAGCAAAATGCAGGACGAAGCAAGTACCAAGGAGGCACAAAACATCCATCCTCTGAAGTATTCGGGAACAGTACATTGTAAATGGAAAAGAGACTCTGGGCCACAATGGGAAAAGATGGAGACAGACACGCAAGTGGATCGTCAGAATGGAAATACTTAATTATATTAGGTGATGACGATAAGCGGATGGCTGAGCGCATAATAACTAATTGACGATGATAACGGAGGGGCATCTCACCAGCCTCAGCTAGTAAACTACTAATGCGGGAAGATCTAAACGCACCAGAGCTAAGTCGAATTCCTAGGTGGTGGATGGAGTCGAGTCTGCAAAACATTGGGGGAAGCAGTACCGTAGATCGGACAACCATAGTCAAGCACCGATAGGATAATGGCTTTGTAGAGGAGAACCCAAGGTAGGCCGATCCGCCCCCCACCGGACCCGAGCGATAGTCTTGATGATGTTCATGCACTGGAGACAACGAGCTTTTAGACTGTTGATATGTTCAATCCAGTTTAGGTGAGAATCAAAGGTCATTCCCAAAAACTTGACACTGTCGAAGAAGGGGATGCTTAAACCCTCCATTCGTAGGTCAAAGGACTGACCGCGTAAGTGACGTTTATCGCGATAAAAGACCATGGCTTTAGTCTTTTCAATGGAAATCTGGAATCCGGCCTTGGATGCTCACTCATGAATGTTGGTCAAAGTGGAGTTCAGTCGACGTAAAATGTGGGGTAAGGTGGGGGAGGTGTAGTAAATTGCAAAGTCATCGACAAAAAGACTGTGAGAGACTCCCGCAGAAAGGCATTTGGAAATCTCATTAACCCGGGAGCTGCGGGGAGACTCTTAAGAGTTCCCCCGGCGCACTGCGGGGAGACTCTTAAGAGTCAGAGAAAATAAAAATCAACTTTTGACATCGAAAAAAAAATATTTTTTTATATTTTTTTTTTTTGTATTTTTTGGCCCCTGGGCCATGCAAAATCTCAGTCCTCTACCTCCCCTCCTTCCCCACTTTCCTCCTCTCCTTCAGTTATCACCTATTTTCCCTGTTATTCCCTTATTCTGAGGTATATTTTCGTGCTAACATTAGAAATCCGATTGGAGGGTGTGGTCATCACTGATAGCAAGCGAGTGCAAGAGAGAGAGAGAGAGTATCGATCGACTGTGTCTCAGTGGCCTTGGGGGAAATTGGCGGGAAAGCAGATTGCCTCACCCATACATTATACAACTTGCGGGCTATATCTCCGATTTTGACCATCCAAACGCTGTTTTCACTCGTTTTATTGTTGTTTCAGGTTAATACCTTTATAATCAACCCATAATAGGCGCATATGGATAAGTATTAATGCTATTAATGGCACAATGAATATTTTAGTGGCGGAAACACCTCAAATACGTCAGCACAGGGGGACGTTTCCAATTACCCCCATGCGCACTTCAGAGGTTAATAGCAATTATGAAAAGCGTACCACTGAGGACACAGCCCTGAGGAATACCAGAAAGGAGAGGCATGCAGCGCGATAGCTGGCCACCTACCTTGACCTGAAAGGTACGATCGGACAGGAAAGCCTTTAGAAATATAGGTGGGGGGCCTCGCATGCCAGAGTCATGCAATATCTTCAGTTTCTGTACCTCCAAGTAGTGTCGTAGGCCTTTGCTATGTCAAAAAAAATGGCCACTGTAGGATGGCGATTTACAAATCCAGCACGTATTTGATGCTCAAGGTGGGTTAGAGAATGCAGAGTAGACCGGCCTGGTCGAGATCCATTTTGAAAGGGTGATAGGAGGTCATGCTCTTCAGCATAATGCATGAGTCTTGGATTAATCATCTTCTCTAATAATTTGCACAGGCAGGATGTTAGTACTATAGGCCTATAGTTGGTGGGAGAAGTGGTGTCCTTCCCAGGTTTAGAAACCGGTATTGTGAATAAGTGAAGCCAAGGAGGAGGGACGTAACCTGTGGTCCAAAAGTGATTATACATCTGGAGAAGAAATTACATAGCATTGTCGTGGAGGTGACGGATGAGAATGTATGGAATGCCATCGGGGCCAGGTGTAGTGTCAGAGCACTGTTGTAAGGCGTGCTCGAGCTTGGACATAGTGAAAGGCATATTATAACTAAAAGTGGCACCACCATCGAAAGGAAGTGCTTGGGATTCGACTCTGTGCTTGTGGCGAAGGAACTCTCTTGTGTGTATCGCGTCCGAGCTAACCCGAGCAAAATGGGTGGCATTGCAGTCAGTTATGTCATTGGGATTAATTAAAGGCACACTCATTTCAGGACACGTCAGCGATGATAGCGGAGGACGAGTATTCAACCCGTTCACCTTTCTGAATTTTTTCCACATTTATGTAATAGAGGTACGGCAGTTAAAGGTAGTTATGTAGGTCCTCCATGAGAGTAATTTGCTTTGTAATATTGTGTGCTTAGTGTGAGCGGTGACCTTATTGTAAAAGGACTTCAATGACGAAAGTTGCATAGCAGTCCGGAGTAGACTCGGAATCAGGTTGGGATCCTTAGCATAAGGGATGAGCGATCGTGTATCCCTAAAGCGTGATCTAAGCTTGAGGAGAGCCCTTTCGACACGATGTTTAAAAGCAATCAAAGCACCCAATGCAGGCGACCACCATGGGACTTGACGAGGATGGGTACAAGGAGATGTCTTTGGGATAGAGGCGGTAGCTGCGGAATGGAGAACATCCATGAGGTAGGTGAAGTTCAAATCAGGGGGTTCATCATGGTTATAGGCACGAATATCGCCTGATAATAACTGAAAGGATGGCCAGTCAGCTTTAGAGATGTTATATTGTGGTATTTGAGTCGATGAAACGGAGCTATTATGTCGGAGAATGGGATAATGATCGCTCGAAAATCGATCATCAAGAACTACCCAATCAAAGTGAGGTGCAACAGATTCGCTCGCCAGTGACAAATCAACAGACGAGAACGAATCGTGTGCGGATGATCTATAGGTTGGGATCATGTGATTGAGGCAGCATTAATCGGTGGAGGATATCAACTGCTCTATATGTGCCCCGGGAACATCCGTACGAGCTCCTCCCCATAATGGGGAGTGAGCATTGAAGTCCCCAAGTATGAGAAAAGGATGGGTCAATTGATCAGTGATACTCGATAAGTCATGGGTGGAATAGTGGCAAGACAGTTGATTATATGAAGAGCACACCGTGAGGCGTGACAATTTGGGTAGTGATATGACAACAGCAACAGTTTGGAATGGGGACGGATCTAAAGTCAGAGTGGAGTACGCATGATCGTTTCGGACTAGAATAGCCATGCCCAAGTGCCCCTCAATAGAGGGGGAACAAGCGGCCTTGCGATATCCTTTTGGGGGGACAAGAAACGAGCCAATGTGTTGAAAGCAAATGCATACTGGCATGTGCAACTTTAACAAGCGCTGCAGTTCACCAGAATGCAAACGTGCTTTGTATCCGTTCACGTTCCAGCGTATAATATCACGGGTCAGTGGTAGGAGTAATGTAGATCAGGTGATTGTGATTCTGATTTCTGAGAAGGAAGGTTGGTGAGGGTAAGGGAGAAGGTGAGGAAAGACGAGATTGAGGCGTAGAAGATGACGATCCAGGAACCGGCTGAGCCTGATTACTGAGGGGCGGGTGTAAAGGAACCCCTGGATCGCTGGGAGGGATGGTAATGGAAGGTAAATCAGCAACAAGGTGGTCAAGCTGAGATTGAAGTTGAGCAAGAAAATCAGGTGTCTCAAGGTTTAGGCGTAAATGTTCAACGCAGACACAGTGTGGTCCATGTTGAGATAGGGGCAACGATGGACTGTGCCGCAGAGAGATGAAGGAACGCACTCGGGAGGTGATGTCGTGTTCCGTTGAAACGAATCCCTAATGTAAGGTAGGAAACATGACGAACAACCGCAGAGTGGGTCATGGGAGGAAGTGTTTTGTGAAGAGGTATCGTCAAAGCGGTCGATTAGAGCAGGGAAGTCGTGAGTGCTTTGGGGAGTACTGTCAACATCAGACATGTCAATCTGTTTGTTAGAATTATCAGCATCTAATCGCGGATCCATAGGTGTCCGACCAACTGCCACTGTGGTGGCGGCTGCCACCAACTGTGGAGGGTCGTCACCCTGGTGCAGACTAGAAGGCTTGGCTAGTTTGGTTGTCACTGGGGAATTCGTGGGTGAAGAGGCAGAGTCAAGCGACCTCTTGCGGCAGACAGGCTCATCATGTATTTGGACCTGTGAACTGGAGATGTGGTACGTGACTAGGCCAGTATCTACGAGACCATGTTGTCGCTTAAAACGCTCCATCAAAGCAGCAGGAGAAAGGGTAGAACGCTGAAGATGGTCGACACACACGCACCCAAGTTTGTGTGAGGAAAGCGGGATCTTTGAGGGTGCCGTCCGACGAAAGAAGATCTCTAGATCTTTCGTCAAAGGGCCTGTTGGAGAAGAGATATGATTGAGGAAGAACCGCTTACCACAATCATTACACCCACATGAGCTGTCATGATCAGGTAGGGACCAGTGGTCTGGAGGTGGGGCGAAGTCGTCAAAAGCAGCAACCGCCTGCTCAACATCATCAGGAGTATCATTGGTGGGAGCCTTTGGGCTCGCGATAGTGGATGTCGTGGCACCCCGGGGTGCGCGAGAGTCATGGGGTAACGTCTTACGCAACTGGGACTGAACCGCAAGGGAGGGGCGCAACCTAGATTTTGAAACGGAAGTCACCGGTGTCTGGGAGGAAGGTCGAGATCGGGGATCAGTACCACAACGAGGTGGGCGCTGAGGTAGAGAAGGCTTGGTCTTGGCAGTAGAATCAAGGCCCGCACGCACCGGGTAGAGGATCGACCAAGTACATGACGCGACTGTGGGACAGGTGGAGAGCCAGGTTTACCAAGAGAAATATCAGGGAGAGGATCCGTGTTCGCAACCTCCGTCGCAAGAGACATGAATGAATTGCGAGTAGAAATCAGAGAAGTAGTCAGGGCAGGTGTTGCGTCGTTGGTGGAGCAAGTGGTCGATGCTCGACGAGTAGATGGTGATGGGACAGTCGAGCGAACTGGAGTACGTGTAAAGGCAGGGGAGGGTGATGGATCAGATGACCGTGCCACAGCGGCATACCTGCGCTTGGGCGCCGACCCAGACTCCCGCACTAGGCGCGCAGCAGCCCGGTAAGGAATGCTTTTCTTTTATTGTAGATGAAGGACCTCCTTCACAAACACAAAATGAGAACATTGTTTATCCGAGGCGATGTGATGTTTGCCACAATTCGCACATGTTGGAATAACAGAGGGGCAAGGGACAGGATGAGTACCATCCCCCGTCTCCTCTCCACAATGTAGGCAGCGCCTTCCAGAGCGACAATATTTATCCGGATGACCGAATTTCCAGCAGACAAGACAATGACGAGGCCGACGAACAAACGGTCGCACATGCAGCAACTCAGCACCTAAAGTGATAGTGAGAGGGAAGTCATGGCAATCAAAGTAGAGCTTAGCGATGCGAAGAGATGGGCGATCTCAACATCTTTCTTGGATAACACAGTGTATGTCTCGACCTTTTGTACAGCCGGATAATCAAACTGCAATGCACGACACAGGCGAGGACCTGCATCCTTGAAGTCAGCTTCCTTAACAAGGACGTTGTGGGGGATGACGACTGTGCCAGTGCAATGGTTTAAAGACTCCTCTGGGTGACCTAATAAGGAGTCATTGGGAGCATCTAGGAGGGACAATATTGTGGAAGATTGTTCCTCGGAATGAACCTCCACGATGCGGGAGGTCTCTGAGTGGTGGAACAGTGTAACATGACCCACTTCTTGGAGAAGATATATTTGGAGATCAATGTCATCATGAGGGCGGTTTTCAACTTTGAAATACTTCGGCCATCTCGGCGGCTCAAACAGTGTGCTCAGTACCACAGGAGGGGCGCGGAGTGGACGTTTTGAACGGTGGAGAGACGATTTGACATCAAAAGGTAAGAGTGTCCTTATTGATCATGGAGACACCGTAGTACCGGGAAACGACACAGCCGGTGAGGGCCGAGTGAACAAAGCGGTGGGTTGAGAAACGTGTGATGATTCGTGGGCAACTCCGGTAGGTGGAAGTGGGGCGTCATGGTCGGTAGGTATAGGCCGTTCTGAATAAACCACAACCGACCCATTGGGAAGGTTTGGTGCGATGGTACTGGAGGAGTCCGAGGCGTGCTCTCGAACAGAGACGCCAGAATGGGAAGTGGGTGGAGGAGGGTTAGAAACAGTAGTCAAGGTTTTGCCCGAAATGTTAACCAAAAGGGCAAGAACTGAGTCAGTGGCTAGTGAGGGAGCGATACTATAGGAGGTAGACGTGCCAAGAGAACTTGACACGACTATATTCGATATTATAGTTGGAGCAGAGGTCGGTAAAGTACTCGGGATAGAGGCAGGTAAAGAGCTACCACCATCCAAGGGGAAGACAGTTAGGGAAGGAGAGTCAGACACAATATCCATTTTCGCGCCAGCGTCGGTGATCGAAATTTCATAGGGAGTCTCCATAAGACGAAGGTATCACGATTCATCCGGAATAAGCTCCACACCCACCATGGGGCCAAGAATTAGAGGACCCGGTATATGCCCTAGGAGTCAAACCCAGATATACACCCCGACCCCCAGTGCCTCACGGACGGTCAACTCGTCAGTTTCGGGTCCAGCACAGAGGGCGAGATTTGACGGTAAAAGTTTCCCCTCGTGCGGGCACGTCAGGTACTACAGTTCTAAACCAACGAGGAGGGAGGTCTTGGCCCACGAGGCCGGTGGAGCCCCAATCCTAATAAGGTCTGTGTCCCCCCCAGGAACAGAGATCACCGGTCACGCTTCAAGCCCCGCCACCGCGACAAGGTGGCTCCCTAACGGCGGGGTCATGGACTAAATGCATAGTTTATGTGTACTGTATATCCTACTGTTCTATCCAACGTAAAGGTGTTTACACAACAGGCTAACCCTTAATAAACGCCGCCTGTACATCCTTTCTAATTTTCGTATTAAACATTGATCTTTTTGTACGTTTTTCTGTTAACCTTAGTAATTTGTTAGTGGTTAAGATATTCTAGATGAATGTCCCCCTCCAGACTTATGATATCAGGTGCATCGTCAATGATGAAGGGGCCACTAATAAATTATAGGTTTGAGTCCCGAAGGGAAGAAGGAAAACCTAATATTTAGTAGTGGCTCCGGAATCATTGACGATTCTGGCCCTCCCTTCCATCCCCTTCCCATTCATCTGCTGTATTTTTGAAAGTCTTGATATATCAGTGAAGAGCGAGGGACGCTTGGAGAAACCAAGCCGACGCGTACATTAGACAGCAAAGTCCTGGGAAGCGCAAGAGCTGGATCATTTTTTATTTTATTTTATTGATTATTTTTAACTAGTTTTTCTAGTAGTGGTACCCACATCATATAGGACGAGTCCGTGAGTGGTTTTATTATATTAAAGAGTGTTTCGCTCACGATGTGTGGCAATCGTATTTTGTTCTCACTCCTAGGCGGGAAGTTTGAAAGGCAAGCCTGAGTTCAAAAATTGGCCATAAACAAAGTTAAGGCGCATCGTCAATGATTCCGAGGCCACTACCAAATATTAGGTTTTCCTTCTTCCCTTCGGGACTCAAACCTATAATCTGCAAGTGAAAGGCTCTCCAGTACGTTAAGATTACTTGCTACAGGACAGACGTTTGAGGACCTGAAGTTCACCACAGCCATTTCTCCACAAAGCCTAGGGTAAATCATTATAGAAACTTGTAGTGCCATTGTCTCTGTGCTGAAGCAGAATATCAAGGTAGGAGTAATTTACCATCCATATTAAATGTAGAAACTATGATTTCGTATGTACAGTTGCAGAAATTAGTTATACAGTCAGGTCTCGGTATACACGCGTTTTATATACACGGATTCGTTTGGACACGGTAACAACAAAAGTTCCAAAGTCGGCCACAACATAGAAAAGTCGGGATCATACATGGGTGGCGGCCCAAGCCTAGGTATATATAAATAATTAAGAATGTTAGTTATGCATCAAATGTCTGTCTGTCTATCTATATAATGCATTATCTCCCTTATACATAAATATAACTATGTCTTATTTGGTCCTTTTTTAATCTATGAATAATTTCTAATACAATGAAATTGAAAACAATATTATCCTTCCAACATACACATAATACAAAAAAAAAAAAAATCAATAAAAATTTCTCCTTTGTCTTTTCAGTAACTTAAGTCCGTCTCATAATATGTTTGTAATCGATCGCTCTGACCTAGTAAACTCTCTATCTATCTATATAATGCATCTATCTACAATTATACATCAACGATGGCGTCATTTGTGGGCCTCGGAAAACCCCAATAACAATTTACGATCGATTAAGCCCTCCCCTTGTCTGTGGCAGTTTTCCATGCAACCCTTCCGTTTTCTGGAAGTCCTACTCACTCGCTTACGTATTGGCCATACTGACTCATGGATACTTGATGTCGTCGCAACATGAACCGCGCCCAGACTGTCACCCTTGTCGTGTCCCCATCACTGTTCACCATTTACTTGTTGAATGCCCGCGTTATTCACTCACACATCGCCTCTGCTTTGGTACAAAATCTTACTCTGACATTTTGATGGACTCTCCGACCTTCTCCATCTACCCTATAGTTGGTTTTCTAACGTCTTGCTCACTCATTCATGACATTTGATTATTCTCCCTCACGCTTGCACCATATAGCCCTGATTCATACCAAGTCTTGCTAAATCCTTAGTGTTAGCTAAGGCCAGCCCTATGATAGTCTCTTGTTGTGACTCAGTGGTCTGGTTAAACTAATGTAAAAAAAAAAAAAAAAAAAAAATCTATTTAACTCCCGTATACATTAACATAACTACGTCAGTGGTTGAAATACAAAAACGTTAGCACCCTTACCTCACGGTGAGAATATCCTTGTGCGGCGCTGTACAGTATAGGCTAGCCTAGGCCTAGGCCAAGCAGTTCCCCATCCAACGTTGTCAACGCTCCAGAAACTGCGACCCCAAACCACAATCCGACCTAACCTACATCTACAGTGATGACCACACGAACCACCGACCTCGACTGAATCTATTCACCTACCACAGCAACACTACACTCGGTAAATACGACGGGAGCTCCCTGCGACCTCTGCACCCCCATCCTCACACGCGTGTTTACTGCCCACCCCCCTTCGTTCGCCCCATGTGCCTAAAACTAACTAACCTACCCAACGTAAATCAAATCTACCCAACGTAAATCGAATTACACCACACGCCCCCCTGATCTCAAGATCAATCTAACTAAAAAACAACAACAAATTATAGTAGTTTTCCACCGTACCTATTGGCATACCGCCCTAGTACTACTAAGGTATGTTGGACATCGCGCAGTCCCTTTATCCCACCTACTCCATTTCACAATCACTTCCCGTCTCATATTTCCCATCCACCCTGGCCGTCGCCTCTCTCTCTGCGACCGTCGTGGTACCACTTCGTTTTCTTCTACCTCTTCTTGCTCGTCATCCCCCACCTCATCATCAGTTGAAGACTCTACCACTCTTCTGACATCCAAGATATGACGTGGCATCCCGTCGACACTGAGGTTATTCCTGGAATGCACGTCCGTCACAGTACCCCTCCCCCACTGGGATGTACACTTTGCATTTGGGGGCTTCACCCAAATCTCCTCCCCAATTTGGATAGAGGCAGGCCCTTCCTCCCCCCCAATGGCCATCGGCACCGCACATGGATGTCACCATTCATACTGAAATACTGCTCTTTGTGGTACAGTTCTCTCATCCTGACCTGACCTAGGGGACATATTATACCAAAATACTGCTTCCATAGGCGCTATGCCCCCTCTCTGCCATCGCCTTGATTGTCCGATGATGTCTTTCCACAATTCCGTTCCCACTTGGCCGATACGCGGCTCTAAAGAAACGTCGGACATTCCACCTATCAAGCATGTTCTTCAAAGCCTGCGACCGAAAAGCAGTACCGTTATCCATCAACACCTCATCAACTGGGCCCCTCTCTAGGAAGATCTCATTCAGCACACCTGCAATCTCTTCCGCATTCTCTGCTCTTAATTCCCTCCAGATAGCCACCCGCCCAGGTCCGCAGTCTACCATAGATAGGTACAGCCCCTGCCGATAGTGTGTCACATCAACCGCCAACCTTTGCCAATCATTATCCACTCTAATCTCCCCAGACACATGTACACTCGGTACAGGGTCGATCGACTGACATCTGTCACAACGTCTCACCACCTCTCGAACGTTGTCCCTCGTCACTGCAGGGTCGACCTTCCTTGCCATAAACAGCGTCCTGTCGACTCCCATGTGGTGCATTTGATGTAGCTCCTTTACACTTGGTGCTCCCATGCAGCACACCATAGCCGCCTCCTTTGTCTCCTCTGGCACCCCGAGCCAGGATTTCTTTACTCTTGTTAGGGCATCTGCCTTGTTCTTCTCTGATGGCACAAAAACTACACACAACTGCAGACCATACACATCTTTCAACTCCCTCAGAATTCCCAGACGACGCTTCACAATCAGTTCTGAGGCTCCCTTTGTTCGAACTCTTTTCTCTTCCGTCACCACTGATTTCAGCCAACCAAACACTGTAGCAGAATCCGTTCGAACCTCGATCTCTTGCAAACCCCACTTTAAGGCCAAATTGATACCTTTCAATACCGCGTCCAACTCGGCCATGTTGATATGACTGTAGTCGTGCTTCTTCCTCAGCCACGCAGAATCCTCAACTTCTACATTACCTATCTCCAATGTCACGCCTGTCGCTATACTACTTGCGTCACACCATACGACCCCCTTCTCCGACTTCGGAGTGTACCATCTTCCTCTCACTGGGTCTTCGCATCTCACTCTTTCTATGACATCTTGCATCATCGTGACTGTCTCTTTTCCGACCTTGTCTTCCCATCTTGCACCTTCCGCTCTCCTCTTAACGTAACTACATGCTACCCGCAGCCATCCTGAAATGGGATAGTGGCCCACCAGCCTTCCACAAGCTAAGAATAGCTCTCTCCTACTCCAGTTCTCCCTAATTTCTGGAACCTCATTACCTCTCTGGAATACTAGCTCGCCTGTTCTATCTCTCTCTAATCTCAAGCCCAACGCCGCACCCCCTTCCAATGGCTGCGGCTCCTTTGTGGCCAATCCAAACCTAGCCAAGTGCTCTACAACCTCGGCTGCCATCACCACAGTCTCATCCACTAGTATATCGTCAATGTATGAATTTGTGGCAGCCTTCATCTTATGCGTTTTCCCCAGCACTGTCTTGAGTATCCTCGCCATAATTCTTGGAGCCAAATTCAACCCGAAACCCAACCTCGTCAAGCAATACGTCTTCCCCTTGTATCTCACCAGCTGGTACTTCCAGAGCTTCTCTGTCACATGAATTTGTAAATAAGCGGACTTCAAATCCACAATGGTCGAGGCCCCACCCATCTGCCTCCACTCCCTGAGTGTCTCGCCGCACACATCCGCGACGTCATCGCCTGTGTGACTCATCACGTGGGTATTAAGTTCACGAAAATCCAATACAGGCCGTACCTTGTTTTTCGTCGGTTGAACCACCGCCATCAACGGCAACACTCCACTCCCCACTTCCTCCCCACATGGCAGCAGAATGCCCTCATCAATCCACCTCTTCACCTCCTTGTCAAAATCTTCTCTCACTCCCTCTTTCATAGCATGTTCATAGCAACCAACTTTGTTCTTCAAAACAGGCAACTCTCCTTTCAACAACCACTCGACTACCCACTTCCTACCATCAAATACCGCAACAAAATCCTTATCCTCAATCTTGCATGGATCAGCCCCCCATTCGGTTCCTGGCTTCGACACCCCTCTCTTTGGCTCAACAACCCCGGCTGCCTTTGTGAACTTATCTTTCAGCTCTTCAGTCTCAGGCAGCTTCACAACCCTCCCTTCCGACTTTATGGCCACAGCGCATTGGGTCTCTCCACTCTCGGCAGTTGAACGGCTTACCGGTACCTTCCCAAACGTTACCGGTACTCTTCCATCTACAATCGTAGCGCCACCCAGTTGGCTGATTACATCCATCCCCATCACTACATCAATGCCATCAATTACTGTATCAAGTACTATGGCCCTGATCCACAATCGGATTCCTCGCACTGTCAACTCCACTTCTCTGGCACCCTCACACCTTATCTCTCTTCCATCGACTCCGACCAGCCTAGCGTCCTCTCCCTCACACTTTCCTACCAAACGAGAGGCCAACACAGTGGTCGAACAGCCAGTATCCACAAGGGCTCTTGCCCCTTTCCCCCCCACCAATACCTCCACCAATGGCAGGGAGCTTGGGAGCGCCTTTACTCGACTAAAGGGGTAGCTTCCGGCGCAGCAGCTCCCCCTTGACCGTTTCCCTAGTTGCAACGGCTCGCTATGTGACCCTCCTTCCCACACCGATAGCAAGTTATGGCTGGCTTCGGCTCCTTACACTCCCTTGCCATGTGAGAGCCACCACATCTGAAGCAGCGACCTTTGAACCCACGCGCCTCCCATTTCCTGCCACTCGGGTCACCCCGTGGAGCCTGCCACCTTGCCTCCACTTCCGGCCCCCCAGTAGCAACCGCTGCAACTCCCTGGCTTCCTCCTGACGCCAATACTCTAGCCCTAACTATTAATTCACTCACGCTCACCGAATCCGACTCGACGTCCTTAACCTGCTGCAGCTCCATCGATATCCTGTCCGGAAACCCAGTTATAAAAGCTAGCTTCACAGCCCTCTCCAAGCCCTCTCCCTTCCACCCAGCTAGCCCTGCCACCCTCCTTATCTCGTTAGCATAGACATCCACCCCCTCACCTGTCCATGTCACCCTCTTTAGCCTTCCATATGCCTCAAACATTCCCTGTGTAAAAGCCTCCTTCAATCTAGCACTTATCTTCTTAGCATCTAATTGATCATCCTCACTCATTTCGAGGTACAAGGCTAACGCATCTCCCTCCAAGTACAGTGGTATGAAACTAGCCAAGTCGTCAAATTTCAAGAGTTTCGCCACCAACTCTGCCTTCTTTAGCCACGCCACCACGTCGCCCTTACCATCATACGACTTCATCATTTCACTACTCACCTTCCCTTTTCCAGACATGGTGACTAGTATGTGCCTCGATAGCTTGTGGTTGAAATACAAAAACGTTAGCACCCTTACCTCACGGTGAGAATATCCTTGTGCGGCGCTGTACAGTATAGGCTAGCCTAGGCCTAGGCCAAGCAGTTCCCCATCCAACGTTGTCAACGCTCCAGAAACTGCGACCCCAAACCACAATCCGACCTAACCTACATCTACAGTGATGACCACACGAACCACCGACCTCGATTGAATCTATTCACCTACCACAGCAACACTACACTCGGTAAATACGACGGGAGCTCCCTGCGACCTCTGCACCCCCATCCTCACATGCATGTTTACTGCCCACCCCCCTTCGTTCGCCCCATGTGCCTAAAACTAACTAACCTACCCAACGTAAATCAAATCTACCCAACGTAAATCGAATTACACCACAACGTCTTATTTGGACTTTTTGTAATCTGTGAATCATTTCTAATGCGATGGAATTTAAAAATATAATATCCTTCCAGCACATAGATAAACAAGAAATAAGAAACAGTGAACAAAAAATATTCCCCCGTCTTTCTCCCAGACAGGCCGGCGCCGACTCTACTTTCTGGTATACAGAACCATAATAAAGGGAGGGGAGGGGAGGGGAGGGAGGGAGGGAGGGAGGGAGTACCCCCGACAATAACAACCAGTCTGATGATGATAATGATATGATGGACAATATTTCTGTGTTATCTGGTTGCAATGAGGACGATGAACATGCTAGGGGGCCTGGAGGGGTCGATATGCGAGCTGAAGCACAAGGCTTATCAACTTCATCACAGTAACAGGGTCGCGGTTGGGGGCGGGACAGGGCGGGGATGGAGTACAGCGGGGGGGGGGGGGGGGGGGGGGGGGGGGGGGGGGGGGGCGGGTGTATATCTACCGAATGTCAACACATACATCCACACAAATTGGTCAGTAACAGGTCCAAAACAGTTCTTATTGATCCATGGATGCTTAATGTATTTTATGTTATGTCATAATATTATATGACGTTGGTGGTATAATGTAATATAAGTCGGCTGAAGGTAGGCAAAAACGTACAAAAGGGTGACTTTGGGAAAATGGCTGGAACGAATTAATTAATTCCCATAAGGCCTGCTATTTCTAAAACACGGTTTTGATATAAACGGTACGTACACGGTACGAATTAACCGTGTATATCAAGACCTGACTGTACAACAAATTAATAAAGGATGATAATATTCTGGATTCCATACCTATGGTTACCACACCTGTCATGGGCCATGGTTCTGATATCTGGAACATGTCCATCAGTACCCAAGTTTAGGATGGGAGAGATAAGTGGATAACTAGGCAGAAGTGCTACACAGTCTATGTATATTACTAATTTACACCATCAACAGAATGGAACGTATGAGATGAGAATGGTGAGATGGATGTGTGGGGCCAGGCTACAGGATAGAATAACAAATGTTGAGCTGAGGAGACGTTTAGGTATAAAGAGTATTAGCGAGGTGATGCGTACAAGTAGACTGGGATGGTATGGACATGTGGAGAGAATGGATGAACAAAATTGGGTGAGAAAATGCAGGTCTGTGATTGTGGAGGGAGCTGCACCACGGGGTGGACCGAGGAAGACCTGGGATCGGACTATACGTGCCGATCTCGAATCCAAGAACTTGACAAGTGAATAATAATAATAATAAAAACTATTTGTCTACAGCCTACTGGGCAAAAGCCCTCATAAGGCTGGGGTTGACAAGTGAAGCAGCCCTTAACAGGGTTGCCTGGAACGCCGCCATTAGGACAAGAGACTGAAATTGCACGTGTGTGGAACACTCGGTCTTGAAATTTTATGTATGTATGTATGTATGTATAGCCCCTGCTGGATCAGCCTTTCCCCAAGGGGACGGCGATATTGTATGAACACCTCACCAAGGTGTCGTAATCCGTTAAATGTTAGTATACCGTTGGTGTGGCTGGGGATGTGAATTTAGCTGGTTTAAGATTATGCAACTCTTAGCTGATAAGAGATACAATTTCTCTAATCACCCAGAACTCACCACGAGGAGGTGGTTGCATGTCGAGTTCCATTTAGTACATTGCAACAAAAATAGTAGATATTTATGGCCCGTAATCTGTTAAGTATATCATATATGATATACTTACCATGTGAAGTGTAAAAGAAAACATTTGTATAATATGTGCTGCAGAGGGACTCTGTTGAGTCTTGCTGAGGCACGGTTAGCACTATGCCAACATCAGCCACAGTGAGAACTTGGTGGGGCAGTGCTGTGGCGGGACTTTATTGTACTACAGTACACTCCAACTACTGAAAGACAACCTCGTTTGAGCCGTTACAACGCATGTAATGGAAAAATGACGTTAAACCATTGTATGTATGTATGTATGTATGTATGTAACAGCTATGTACACTGGGATAGGGTACATAATGTAAGCTTAAATAATGATCATACATGTTTTGAACATACCTTTACCAATCCCATAATTACAGCACCCTAACTTTAACCCTTATATTACTATTGTTAATAAATTCATTCAGCGCCTTAACACTTCTGAGAACAGTATCATTAAAATGCTACAAACTCCAAGCATAGTGTACACCTCTAGGATCCAGGCACACTGGAGGAAGTTGCTCTATATTTAACCTTAGGTAATGATTTCAGGTCTGCTACTCTACAGAATTAGCATACCGGTACTGAACCTCATAGTGCAGTACAGTACCGATATTCCTATACTGTACTGTAGCAACATACTTTACCGGAAGCTAAATGATGTGAGGCATGGTACTGTACACAATTAGAACAGTGGTTTTGGTAACACAGTAGTTTGATGACCACTGATTTTGGTTGAGGCAGTGCTGTGAACTACATAATAGCAAGCTGGGTATTATTTAATTTCTTTTTATTTTATGTAGCCTATGTACAGTAGCTTATATATATTTATGTTACTGTAAGGTATATATGGACCCCAGTATGGTCCCCTCTGTACTGTGTGAGTCTGAAATAAAGTATTATTATTATTATTATTATTATTATTATTATTATTATTATTATTATTGGGAATGCAAGCAATATTGGTGATCATTGAAAAGATCAGTCACCGAATGATATACACGTATACATCTGTCCTGCTCTGTTGTCGGCACATTACTGGCTATGGATGATTGGGATGCAGTAGTAATGTTCCTGCTGTCATCTGAAACGACAGAACTCTGTGAGGTCACTCAACGTTCACGACTGTCTTCATTAATCTGAACAGAGTAACGATGCAATGTCCCTAACCGACCCTCAAAAAGGAGGTCATTTATAGCCTTCCTTGCATTTATTTGTTGATCTTCTTGTAGATATCAAAACTCTTCAGCCCAACTCCTTGCTAACACTTCTACGGAGTCATTACTTCACTGAAGGTGACTACATGCCAAAGACAGGAGTTGAGTGCGTTTATCTTCCATATTACTTTTCCTTCTCTTGGATGAGGCAGCCACTGTTGGGTTTTCATAACCTCTCTCAGCACGGGATGTATGTGGTTGCTGCGGAAGGGAAGAGTTGGTTAATTTAACAGTATGGAATAATAAGATTAATTATTAATCATCCTCACAATGCTAACAATATCAATACAGTATATAACTGTTTTGATTTCTCATTTACAGCTACCAGGGACAGCAGGTAAATGGAGCGAAATAGCCAATGCATTTGAAAGGACTTGGCAGTTCCCGCATTGTATTGGAGCCATTGATGGAAAACATATAGAGATTAGGAAGCCAACTGGATCTGGGTCATATTACTATAACTATAAGAACAGGTTCAGTGTGGTACTGATGGCTCTGGTTGATGTAAACTATGAGTTTATGATGGTGGATGTGGGTACAAACGGTAGAGTTTCCGATGGTGGTGTGTTTGGTAACACTAAATTATGTACTGTAGACATATGAAAGCAGAAACACTGCACATTCCTGAACCAAACACTCTGCCTGGATGTCATGTTATCATGCCTTATGTTTTTATTGGTGTTGATGCCTTTCCTTTAATGGATAACCTGATGAAGCCTTATGCTCAAAGTGGTGTCACCAAAGCTCAAGACATACAACTACCGAGTATCACGGGCAAGACGTGTTGTAGAGAATGCATTCGGGATAATGGCAGCACGATTTAGAGTTCTACTTTCATCATCATCATCATCATCAAATCTGACGCCTTGCTTCCAGAGGAAGAGCCCCAAAAGGGATGGCCATGGCAGAAACTGCCTCCAGGCTCCCAGACATGCCCCAACTGACCCACTCCACAGTGCCATTTCCACTAAGTGGATTATGACCATGAACACTGAAGGAGCAGACCCAGAGCAGTCCCTCACCCGGATGGCAGTTCCACCACTGTTTTGTTATTTTATTTACCCCAGTGGGGCCCTGGCTGGAAGCATACCAAGCACAGGAATTTTCTGGAAATAGGAACCAGTGGTCCACTGCTCCAGAGGCTGATTGCACCACCAAAGTGGCGGGCGGTGGGGTCGCCGCATCCCTATGCCAGCTACTTTCAGCTATCAATCTATGTCCAGACAAGGTGTCAACAATAGTATTAGCTTGTCATTTACACAACTTTCTATGTAAACGCAATGTACAGCCATATTTAGAAGGTGGATTAGATGTAAAAGATGAAAGTACTTGGATAGTCAAGGATGGAAGCTGGAGGTGTGACAGACAGCCTATTCCACTGGAACCTACATGCGAAATGAATGAACCATCGTCAGCAAAGGATGTAAGAAATAAATTCTGTCTTTACTTCAGTAATGCTGGTGTAGTGCCATGGCAGGAAAAACCTCATCAGGCACGATTTACTGAAAACTAATTTTGGAGAGGTAATTATGAGATTAAGATAATTCTATTTCGAATACTAAGCGGCAACCCCCATGTCTGAAAGGGTTAAAGACTGCATGAAATCGTCTAATGATAAACTGCTCAAATGCATCACAATCCTCAAGGGGTTAAAGTCACTAGAAAGACAATAAGTTTTGGGCAATTAACATACCAGTAATGCTTGTTTGTATATGTTGTGCTAGCAATATTGGGCGGTTTGTATATACGTACAATTATTTATTATGCAATATACAAAATATATTGTTATGAGAAGAAATTGTATTATGTTGTAATAAAGTAGCATAATTACAAACTGAGTTATCTGCCTCTTCATAGTCCAAGCTTGATACTCCCTCCTGTTGTATTTCCTGGTCCCGAAGGAATATTAGGTCATTAAAAGCTGCATTTTGTGTCACCCCAAAGTCTGATAACCCACCCACTTATCAGTGGGGTGGCACAAAATGTACAATTTTTATGAGCCTGCCTTCAAAATGTATATGCCTATATAATATATACAACATTTGCTTACTATTGTTGAACATGAATGTAAATATATATTACAAAATGACCACTACAAAGTAAAACAAAGAATATAATAAAGACGAAACATCGTAATATATTAAATATTATGAGGTATTTCAGGAACTGCAATGATCGACGACTAGACATATCGGCAATAACTTAGAATATATACAATTGAAGATTGTTTGTGACATCATATATGAGGTGGAATTATACAACAAATTTCTCTTTGTAACATTAGAGTAATAAATAATTGCTTAGGTTAACATTTCAATAATTCTGAGTATGAGTGGCAGAATATTGTAGGTGACGAACACTACCATGCAGTGCACAACTCTAAACAGTACACCCATCACTAACATCAACAATGCTGTACACATACTCAATAAAACTATCCAAAACGCTGACAAGAAACACATTCCAAGAGGTAACAGAAAAAGACACAACCCCAACTTCACACCAGAAATTCAAAACCTCTTCAGACAACGCGACATACTGAAACACTCCCCAGCACCCCACACACAAGACATCACACAACAAATTGAAGCACTCAACACCCAAACTAACAACAAAATACAAGAACAACAAAAACTAAATTGGAATAACTTCCTACAAACACTTGATCACAAAACAAACCCCAAAAAACTCTACAAAACACTAAACAGCATCACACTTTCCAACAGCAACACAACACAATCACATGCTGCAATCACAACAACAGACTCTACTCCTTCATGTAAACAACAAGCAAACACTCTCATCAATCACTTTTCACATGTCAGCCACCTAAAACCTCACAAAGACGACCGACGTGTCATCCGACGTAAGAGACAATTCCCCACAGACCCTGACTATACACCCTTCACCAATCACCAGACAAAGCATATCATCAACAATCTCAAGCACTCACCCGCCTGTGGCCTAGACAACATAAGCAACATACACCTCAGACACCTGGGACCACAAGGCATACAAGCACTCACTAACATATCAAACTACAGCTATTCACACAACACAATACCAGACATTTGGAAGCATGGTATCATCATCACATTCCCCAAACCCAACAAAGACCCCACGCTACCCTCCTCGCACCGCCCCATCACACTCCTTTGCTCCCCCTCCAAAGTCATGGAACGCCTAGTATTACAACTAATTACACCCGACCTACCCCTAGCTCCAACACAACATGGCTTTAGGCCACTGCACTCCACAAACACTCTTCTCACAGACCTTACACAAAGAGCTTTTGAAGGCATCAACTCAGCTAGACCACCACACAGATCACTATTAGCCACACTCGACATTAGTAAAGCCTTCGATGCCATCCCCTGCCACAACCTAACAAACAAAATCTACAACACAAACATGCACAACAACACAAAAAGGTGGCTGGCCAACTTCCTAGCAGGCAGATGTGCACACGTATCTTTTGCCGGTCAGTCATCTAAAATCAGAAACTTTCCAAACGGAGTCCCACACGGATCCGTCCTATCGCCCGCACTCTTCAATCTGTACATGCACGATATAACTACACCCAATACACCCCAAATAAACTTAGCCTCCTATGCAGATGACATAACACTCACATGCACACACCATGACCCAAAAAGAGCAACAGATCTCCTTCAACCCTATCTCAACACACTACATGGCTGGTGCACTACAAACAGACTTAATCTAGCCCCAGCCAAATCCACCGCAACCCTGCTCACAAGTTGGACAGGAGAACACGAATACATCCCTCAACTCACCATAAACAACACACCCCTAACACATACACACACACCCAAAATCCTAGGAGTAACATATGATACTCATATGACATTCAAACAGCACACCACAAACATTAAAAAGAAACTGACACCCAGACTTAACGCCCTCAGGTCACTTGCTCACACAAAATTTGGACACAACAAAGAAACTACCACCACAGTATATAAACAATACATAAGATCAGTGATGGAATACGCAAGCCCAGCTTGGGCTTCTAACCTAGCTGAAACACATCATAAGACCTTACAGACTATTCAAAACAAAGCCCTGAAGATCATTACAGGCTGCACAGCTACTGCACCCACAGATCACCTACATCAAGAAACCAAAATCCTCAAAGTCAAAGACCATCTGGACATGAGAGGCACTCAATTCCTGGCAGCAGCCTCCACGAACCAAGACCACCCACTAAACTACATGGCAACACACCCACAGACACCAAGAAATATCAAAACAACACCCAGCACACGGTATCACACACAATTATTGTCCTCTCTCCCTCCCTGCCCACCCCGAACCAACTTCCGGAAGCACATCCATACTCATATCTCTCACCGATCCATCCACTCACTCACAGACAACACGCAGCTGCATGCACGACCTCCCGAAATCCATCCTTCCGAATCCTCCCTTCCTCGCGAGGACAGAGTCCACCTGGCCAGGCTGAGATGCGGACACCATCCAGCTCTCCTGAGCTATCAGAAGAGACTGGATGACTCCGTTGTCGACGCCTGCCCGGGATGTAACACAGCACCCCATACCATTAAACACATCATAGAAGACTGCATTTCACACAATCACTTACGCCAACAACACAATCTACACTCAATGAGAGCTCTGTGGGAAAGCCCGATCGTGGCCATGGCCTTTCTCAGGGACTCGGAGCTGTTCGGCCAGGCAGCTTAGGGAACAACAACAACCATGCAGCCGGTACAAGGGCTATCCCGAAACTCAGTCCACCTCCCAGCTATAGCAGACGAATACCGGCGTGCTTGGCATATATTTAGCCCTATGGTAAAGCAGCCGCTATGCCCGATCTACATTCTTGTCTAATCACGATTTTATGTCAATGTATTTAACTTGCCTTTATTGTATTGACTAAACTGACCAACAATAACTAACCTAATCCAATAAAATCAAGTACAATACATCAAAATATAATCATGATTAGTTGATTACTGATTGTAAACAAGAATGTAGCGGCACCACGGCTGCGGCTATGCTCCGACATTTCTAAAAACAATTTTTTTACATGTCAAGATTATTATTTGAGTACTTATTTCGGGATTATTTTGATCTACTTGAATTTGTACAACATTGTGATGGGTATGCATATAATGGCTTAATTTTGAGTATATAATATACAAAGTCTAATATAGGTTATCACCCTTTCATACGATTATGACGCTTCTTTCGGATATTCTGAGGATATAGCTAGGTACATTTATAATTATCACATCCAAATCGATTATTTGTATATGGATACATACACAAAGTCTTAAAACTGTTATCAAGCTCCAAAAGTCTGAATCGGGTTGAGTTTCGACCCTGTGTAGGAGCAGGGTTGAGTTGGCTTGATATTGGACACCCTTTTATGGCATTTGGGTGTGAAATACGACACCATTTCCAGTCTATCGGAGATAGTGATGGTAAAGGAAAATGCGGCTAAAGTACCACAGGGAAGGCCTGTAAATGTCATATGTCCCAGCTCCAGACTTTTCACTGTTTAAAACCTTCTTCAGCTCCCTCCTGTAGTTGGAACGGCAAGAATGTTTTTTTGGTGACAGTGCTCCTGGTCGCACTGGGGTCTATTTCCTTTAACTTTTCTACTAACTTCCTGTAACATTCGGCTTTCAGTTGTCTGTTCTTATATGCATCACTTTTAATTCTCCACAATGCTGGTAATCGCTTGTAGAGTTCATGGAACTCCCTCCAAAACTGCTGTGTATCCGAAGCACTCGCCATCATTGCAGCTTGTAGACTGATGAAATTTGCACAATCAGTGACCCACACCGTCACTCATGATTGCGTCCGTCACTCATAGCTGACAGGCAAATGATCAATCATTTGCGCAAGCCTTCAGTCACACCCACACATGACGGTTATGCCTGCACAAACACCTTGTTTGCGCATTCATGATTGATTGTGTACAGTATGGGGGCCTGTTAATGTCCTAAATGGCAGCACTCCAGGCTGCCTCGATCGTCACGTTCCTTATGTTGAGATTGGACCAAAGTACCTGATCCGGTGTCTTTCTAGGTTCACCCCTACATGCAATTCCACCCCCCTCCCTTAGTTTTGATCATCGATCCATTCTCTCCATGTTTCCAAACCAACCCAAACTACTCATAGGCATCAGTAGTTTGGGTTGGTTTCGACCTAGAGGTTTGCAGACTGGGAGCCAAAGCGTCACACTTTTCCTTTGCCCGTCAACTTTCCCTTCATAATTGTTGAGGGGCACAGGGCCTTGGGTGAGGCTTCGGTGTCCCAGGCGTTTCCGCACCCTCCTCAGCTCCTCGCCTGGGAGTGGCTTCGGTCACCTGGGCTTTCTTAGTGGTAAAGCAGGGAGGGTTCTGTGGGGGCGCTCGGTTATGGCCTTGGACTTGCTCGGGACCTTGGGGCTGTTCGGTCAGACAGCCTGGGGAACAACAACAACAACAACTCATAGGCATCACCTCATAGATTTTTTTTTTTTTTTTTTCTAATAACATAGTTTAACCAGATCACTGAGTTCCCCAAAAGAACTCTCATAGGGCTGGCCCGAAAGGATTAAATCAAGATGGACAACTAATCAAGACAAGATAGATAGGGAAGGGCAGGAGGTGAACAAATCTAGGAAGGTGAAGACACGCAGACATTTCTCGTCATTTCACCAAGTTCAGCAAGACCACATGAGCTCCACAGCAGAACTCTTATAAGGCAGGGCCAAAGGATGAGGCAAGAACTGCTACACTGCAGCACCAACCAAGAAGTGAACAAGGGCGAAGAATGAGAGATCAGGACTAAGGAAGAAAAAAATCACGGTGAGATGCAAAAATATGCATTACTGAGGAGAATTGAGTAAGTTTGGCCGCAGCAGCGACCGATGAGACAAATCAGGTCAGGAGCCAACAACCAAGCCAGGCCAGGGTGGCATATGATATAGGCCGCCCAAAGGACAACCGAATGGGACAGAATAAGAACAAGGGGAAAAACAGAAAGAGGAATTAAAAACTATGCACAATTAGTCAAGCCGAGACGACGAAAGCTCGAGGGGAGAGGGAAAATACCATAACCCTTCCCCATCAAGCTTCAGTCGCTGGCCCCGAAGCCCCCAAGCGTGTCAAGGAGCATAGTACTAGGGGGGCACCACCACTGATACTTCTAATGTTCAGACACCTTCTTAGTTCCTCACTCAATACCCCATCCCTGAGTTTAACCCCATATATCCATCTCACCATTCTCTTTTCATTCCATTCCAGTCTATTAATATCTTCCACTTTAACCGGCCACGTTTTGGAGGCATAGCTCATTACAGTACACTACTAACACATGAGGAATACACCTTTCCTTTAAGGCAAAGTGAGAGTCCTTTAATGGTCAAGAAAGGCAACTGTTCTCTGAACTTCACTCAGCCGCTTCTGACTCTTGTCAATGGAGGCAGCTTCAGCATCACCTCCGACAGAAACTGTATCACCCAAGTAGCAACCTTTCTTCACAGACTCCAGCGTTACACTGCCGAGATCGATACTATCAAGAGAGTCATTCAACACAAGTTCTCCCTGGAAACACCTCACATTTAAAGTTTGTGCTCCTCGTTGAAGGTCCTCTCACCCTACTATACCTCTTGTGCACCCAGTCACTACAGAAGCAACATAGCATCTATAGGGCAAAAATTTACTTATAAGCTTACAGGTCTCCCTCACTATCCGATGACCAGATTTACGACATTATTAAAGGTTTTAGGTGTTTGGGTTTGAGTTTTGGCTGGTCCGAGAACGCATCCCCATTTACCCCACTAATTTTAAGGTTTGCTATACGATTATTCTATTTAAGATCGAGTTTTCAGGAACATGAGGCAATGATAAATCGAGGGAGACCTGTATTTGAGTAGAGAATATTTGACAATAATTACCATCAAATCAATGACTTGTATTTATATATATATATATATATATATGGTGTTAGGCAGGGGGGGATATTGTCTCCATATCTTTTCAACGTCTACATGGATGATCTTAGTCTGGAGCTGAACAAGACTCGCACTGGGTGCTGTATTGGCAGCACCATTGTAAATCATCTCATGTATGCTGATGACCTAGCCTTAATCGCGCCCTCTGGAGCAGGACTGGATAAATTATTAAGAGTATGTGAAAAATTTGGAATCGAACATTCAGTCAAATTTAATCCTATAAAGAGCAATATCATAATATTTAAATCTAACCTTCTATTGAAATCAAAGCTACCTAAATTCCATTTGTATGAAGAAATTATAGAAGAAGTAAGTAAAGTAAAGTATCTAGGACACTATATTTCAAGTGATCGCTCAGATGATGAGGATATGGGTCGTCAGCGAAGGCAACTTTACATGCAGGGAAATTCAATATTAAGAAAATTTCATATGTGCACATGGGATACAAAAATAACATTGTTCAACTCCTACTGCTCACCAATGTATACAGCACAACTATGGTGGAACTATAAGACAATGACAGTGAATAGACTAAGTATCTCATATCACAATATCATGAAAATGTTTCTGGGGCTCTCAAAATATGAGAGTACAAGTACGCTATGTGCCTATATGAACTTACACTGTTACCAATCACTCATTAGAAAACTAACATATCAATTCATTCAGCGCCTTAACACTTCTGAGAACAGTATCATTAAAATGCTACAAACTCCAAGCATAGTGTACACCTCCAGGATCCAGGCACACTGGAGGAAGTTGCTCTATATTTAACCTTAAGTAATGATTTCAGGTCTGCTACTCTACAGAATTAGCATACCGGTACTGAACCTCATAGTGCAGTACAGTACCGATATTCCTATACTGTACTGTAGCAACATACTGTACCGGAAGCTAAATGATGTGAGGCATGGTACTGTACACAATTAGGACAGTGGTTTCGGTAACACAGTACTGTAGTTTGATGACCACTGTTTTTGGTTGAGGCAGTGCTGTGAACTACATGATAGCAAGCTGGGTATTATTTAATTTCTTTTTATTTTATGTAGCCTATGTACAGTAGCTTATATATATTTATGTTACTGTAAGGTATATATGGACCCCAGTATGGTCCCCTCTGTACTGTGTGAGTCTGAAATAAAGTATTATTATTATTATTATATATATATATATATATATATATATATACACTCAGGCACTGCACACAGCATACACAAACCAAAGTCCCATCATCCCATGCTCAGTATACAGGGGAAGACTATAGGTAGCGCCAACAATTTTGACAATATTCTTGACCCCTTAACTTCTTGTAACTCATGAATGTAAACAATTAGGATGAAATTCCTCTCATTTGAAAAGAGTCCACCAGGTAATAGGTGTGGATATTTACAGCCAGTTTTCTCGAGGTCCTTTGAGTTACAAAGAGGTCAGGGATCAAGATTATTGTCAAGTTCGCTGGCACTACCTATAGGAACTGAGCATTGATTCAAGAGCATCATTCAATGCCAATGTGCAATTGAACACACTGGTGGCAATATTTTATGTTTTTTTAATTGTTCGTGTACAGTCGGCCAAATAAGTGGTCAATAATTGGTATCGGCAATATCTAACTAATATATCTTGCTAATATCTGTATATATGGATGGAGTATGAAAGAAATACTATCAAGAGCAGTGGATGTTGGTGTATCGCTGAAAAGGGAGGGAATTGAGTGGAAGCTACCTATACTGCTGTTTGCGGATGATACAGTTCTGATGAGTGATAATGAATGGGAGTTGCAGGGTCTGGTAAATGAGTTTGGAACAGTGTGCGAAAAACGGAATTTGAAGGTAAATATGGGGAAGAGCAAGGTTATGGTCTTCGAAAGGGGTGAAGTCACAGAGTGTGAGGTGAAGCTGAACGGTCAGGCTATGGAGATCGTCAACTCTTTTAAGTATCTGGGCAGTGTGTTGAGTAAAGATGGGACTATGGATGAAGAGGTGCGGGAGAGGGTACAACAGGGGAAGAGGGTTGTAGGAACGCTAAAAGCAGTAACAAGAAATAGGGTGGTCAGTATGGAAGTGAAGAAGTCCTTGCATGACAGTGTGGTAATCCCGACACTGACTTACGGAAGCGAAGCATGGACGTTGGTTGAGAGACTCAGACCAAGAGTGAGAGCAGTGGAAATGAATTACTTAAGGAGTGCGTGCGGAGTTACATGGAGGGATAGACAGACTAATGAGGAAGTAAGAAGGAGGTGTGGTGTGGAGGTAGATGTGCTGGAAAGTGTGAAAAGGAACAACTTGAGATGGTTCGGCCATATGGAACGTATGGAAAGCGAGAGAATGACTAAGAGGGTGTACGAGAGCGAGGTGGAGGGACAGAGGGGGAGAGGTAGACCGAATATGAGGTGGAAGGATGGAGTGAGGAACTACATGAACGAAGGCGGTGCTGGTTGGGGGGAGGGGCGTCGACTGACTGGGGACAGAGGTGCATGGGGGCGGTTCGTTCGTGGCCACCCCTTCGGGGATCACGGCGTCAGGCAATAGATAGATAGATAGAATATCTAAACATGATTTCTTAATTTTGTGTGAGATATACAAACATGTTCCTAGACTTACCCACCCTATTCAACATCTGACAGACATTAATACAGTACAGAGCGAGCCAATGAGACATGACTTATTAGTGCTACTGTACTGTATCAAGTTTTGCAAGTCAATTTATGCAATCACCATACAAGTAATTCTATACCTCCTGTTATGCCCTGTTTTTCTACAGGTTTAACTTGGGTAATGTGAGTTCTAAATGACTGGGTATATATAAGGCTGCATGCACAATACAAGGTATGAGGAATAGAGAACACAAAATAAACACACGGTAACACGACACAAGTTCACGTTTATTGAAGTAAGTAAATAAAGAGCATGGAAAGATAGTAATTCTCGTACAAAACAAATAATAGAAGGGAACTGCTAGCATTAGCGGATCTGGATGGAGCCTAGTCTCCCACTTCCAACGTTCAGGTATACTCTTCTGATCACGGGTTTAATTAGCAAGTTTTATTTTACTGGAAAACCTCAATATATTCATGTAATTCAATTTCACTGATTTGATCTCTTACTGGCTGGTCGCGTGCCCAAGTAGCAGCTCACAGTTAGGATTAGACACGCGTACAGTATATTGTAGAACACGGAATCTCTAGTAACCTCATGGCGGTACTGATCTAAGTTTTATATTCTTATGGCAGAAATATGTAGAACACAAATCAGTGGGCGAACGTTAGATATCACTAAAGTTTTAATATCTGAATAAGGTAATTACGAGAGTCAATGTCGCCTGTTAATTAATGAGCACTGATACGCTTAGTACGTCCCAAATGGAATGGTTAAATATGAGTTACACTGGGCAAGGTTATAGCCACTTTATAGAAAGTTAATAAGAGTGTCAAACTAGTACTATAACACTTAGTACTAGCAACATGAATCTTGAATAGTATTTGTAGATCTGGCCCTGGTTATCTTGCTTCCGGTGATGTTGGGGGCTAACGACTGGTTCCTCGGCCGTCCAGGTGGTCCAAAATGTAGGAAGTTCTCAAGTCGGATCTCTTGACGATCGTTGCTGGCTACACACTTATATACCCACGAATTTGTGTGAAGGTTATAAGGTGCACGTTAGGACTTGTACATGGACAGATCTTCTATTTAACTTCTGCCATGGAGTCTGCCGGCTCAGGAATCTCTCAACTCAGGAACAACACAAGGGCAGAGCTAGAGGTTAACTTCAGGGTAGTGACCACTGGTTGGTGTCTAACTTTCAACTGATTTGACTGAGGGCGGGAGCTAGGTTTACAATATCCTGTTTGATAAATTAGCAACAAGGGGAGTGCCATCCTATATACTGAGAATCTTGAAGTACTGGTACACCAATCAAACATTTAATGTAAGATGGGGTAACATTATTTCGGATTCCTTTACAGTAACCAATGGAGTGAGACAGGGTAGTATTCTCTCACCTTACTTATTCAATGTATATATGGATGAATTAAATGATAAATTGAATAAAGAGCAGATTGGATGTTATGGTGGGAATAAAATCATCAAACATCTCATGTATGCTGATGATCTGGTCATTATTGCACCGTCTTCTGCGGGTCTGAGCAAACTTCTTGATATATGTGAATCTTTTGGTAGTAAACATTGTGTTAAATTCAACCCACTGAAAAGTGCTGTTCTTATATTTAGATCAAAATTACTGTATAAAAGTAAACTGCCAAATTTCTCACTCAATAATCAAATTATTCAAGAAGTAAACAAAATAAAATACCTGGGACACATTATCTCAAACGATTGCTCAGATGATGCAGATATCGGCCGTCAGCGCAGACAGCTATATTTACGTGGTAACACCATCTTGAGAAAATTCCACATGTGTAATTGGGAAACTAAAGTCACTTTGTTCCGGACATATTGTTCCTCTATGTACACGGCCCATTTGTGGTGGAAGTATAAGAGAGCCACCATAAATGGTCTGTGTACACCCTATCATAATATACTCAAGATGTTCATTGGTCTCTCTAAATATGAAAGCACTAGTATGGTGTGCACACTGTTGGATGTGCAGTGCTGTCGGGCTGTCATCAGGAGACTGGTGTATAGCTTTTCGCAGCGACTGCAATCCTCCAGTAAGACGCTGATTGTAGCTCTTTGGTCTAGTGATCATATCTATGAATCCCGTATTATATCTCACTGGCAGAAGCTGCTGCACACATAGTATGTAATGTAATATATAGGTATAATTGAACTATGAGCAATGATCTGTGCAATAGGTGTTAACCAACATTGAGCAATAGCCTTAGTTAGCCTATCTGTGTTATATTGTGACAAAATGTGATATGTGCTCTATTCTGTAAATAGGCCTACTGTATTTTTTATTTTATTGTGTCTTTATTAATATATCTTTGTGTATAATTATTATCTGTGCTCTGACAAGAAGTGTATGTGATATGGACCATTAGGTCGTACTGTATTTATACTGTATCTATCTTATGTGTCTGGAATAAAGAATTATTATTATTATTATTATTATTATTATTATTATTATTATAGGCTCGGTTCTGGACCCTGTAGACAATAGGGATCTCGAGTCTTATGGACTTATTTGAGCTCTCAATAGATATGGGACTGGGTAAGATGGTGATTACTGTTGTGGCACATGGCTATAGGAAGCCTTCAATTTGTGATATAACTGAGCCTTAGTAAGAGGTACTATTTTGGCTACACTGGAAGTATTTAGGGGAGAGAGACTGGATCTACTTTGCGAGGAGGATGGGGACAGCTGTGATAGGAGCGTCTCTCTTAGATTGTTCAATCTTCATTCTATGGTATAGCTGAGGTGCTAATTTAGTGATCAGAGTATGCAAGAAAGGTAAATGGTTTATTGTGAGTTAATAGAGGTTAGTAAAGGTGTTAGTCATGCATGGTTAGTTCATTGATAGGAAGAATTCCTGTGCTACCTGGCAATGACTCAGAAGTCAAAACAGGGGTCAGGTATACCTCCGCAGGGGTGGGGGTCTCCCTCCTCGGGTGGGTAAAAAGGGGTAGCTGGGCGCCCTCTCTCTGTGATGGTCGTCCGGCGGCTGTGGCTAGGGGCTTGCCATATCACCAGTGTTTGTAATAACCCTCTGTTTATGAGACAGATGTGGGTGTTTTTAATATAAAAACCGAAGGTGCCTTGGCTAGCTGGTTATAATCGGTTGGTTGTTAATTTCATGGTTTGCTTGGTGTGGTGGAGACGGGTTGCTAACTCTGCCACATTTATCTGGAAGTATGGCAATAGAAATTAGTTACTGGCGAGGCGGCGAGCCTCGCACCGACGACCATGGGGTGCAGGGTTGTGAATGGGTTGTAAGAGAATAGATGGCATGCAAGGGGTTAGTAAAGTTCTAATGTTGCTCTGGCCTACTAAGTGAAGGTAGGCTGGATAGGAGTATATATATAAAAGGTTGGAGAGCGTTAGCAACGGAAAATTCAAGGATCTTCAAGAGGTATGAGAGAGAGGCTAGGTCGGACAAGAGTCGAGAAGCGCGGGTGTCTTAATGAGAGGGGGGGGGAAGCTCAGGGGCTACAGGGAAATTTGCCCCTAAGGTCCCTGGGCGTGGGGGTGGCATTAGGCTACAATTGATATTGGAGTTTGAAAAGACAGTGAAAGTACGTTAGTCAAATGCTACCGGGGGATGCAAATACGGGGTGGTATATGAGTCTGGAAAAGATAGAATCATGTGGACTGTGGGGCGGTGGGGGAGAAGGAGGTTAACTGTAGGTGTGTGCGTGACTTGTGGATAAAGTAAGGAAAAACATGGTGTATTATTTCTCGTACATACGAGGGGTTATGGACCTATTATTTGACACGCTTTTTGTGTACGTCTAGGTGTCCCTGGGAACTGCGTTTTCTATGAAATATAGACCCAAGGAAAGCGGCAGTTCGTAGGGGTACTGCGTTATTGTTTCGAGGTACTATGATAGATACTGGTAACAAAGGTTATCTATACAATCTCTGGTTGGGGTAAGGATTACGTTACAGCATGGGTGTATTAACTTCTAAGGTATATAACATCTACTTCTCGGATGTAAGAACATACTGTACATAGATATAATTATGGCTGTCTGATGTGTTGGCATTGGCTCAACGTAGGGACAGGGCATGGGTGTTTTTAATATGAATGTACATTCTTATTCATCATCGTGTAGGTAGAATCGGGCGGGTAAGGGGTGTAGGACACGAAGCAAATTGGCGTAGTGTGGACTGTGGATACGAAGGAGGTAAGTGGAAGACGTATGACAATTGTGGAAAAGTAAATGGAAAAAGGTGAACACAATGGCGGATAAAGATACTTAACCTAAGGATTGAATACATAGATTTATGGGGCGATGGGTCTTCAGAAATTAGTCTGGCAAGACAAGATGTTAGGGAATGTTAATATTAATACTTAAACTAAGGATTGAATACATCGATGAACGACGACATTATAGTCGTCGTCCTAATAAGGTGATGAAACCTGGTTGATCTGTACTTGGCACAATACGACACAAGGACAGTGCCGCTATGTCGTATCAATACTGGTGGCAGTTAATATTATAGAGACACTTAGTTACTAGAGGAACAATGCAAGGGGCGACTGAGCACGGGTTACATATATCTATACTCGTCATGGAAAATGATATACGAGGTCTAGGGTCAGGCGTGGGCGTTTTAACTTCTAAGATATATAACATCTACTTCTCGGATGTAAGAACATACATAGATATAATTATAGCTGTCTGATGTGTTGGCATTGGCTCAACGTAGGGACAGGGCATGGGTGTTTTTAATATGAATGTATATTCCTGTTCATCATCTTTGTAGTTAGGAGTGTAGGACACGAGGGGGTAGTGTACGTGAGGTGTGGAAAATGGTCAGTTTAGAAGAGGTATGTAGGTGCGGCCTGGAGCTGCTTAGCCCTGCGGGCTTGGGCCTGTCTGAATTGGCTGGCTCGGTCAGCTGGTCCTTTCGTTCTGTGGACCTTTCTTTCGGGTGTTTCTGTGTGGTGTTCGCTCGTGGCTTCTGTGGTGGGCTTCTTGTTCTGGGGCATTTTACTTCCCTCTCCTTCATTATAGGCTCGTCCTCGAGCCTCAAGGGTGAAGTAAAAAGAAGCATAGTCATGGTGGGTCATTTTAAGGGTATTTAGAAGGTTCCACCAAGCAAGAGAGCGACGGTCAGGTTTCTTTTGCAGGTCAATGTATACCTGTAAGAATGTGTCCTCTGTGTTGTGGCAGGCGGCTGCCCGGGCTTGATGTGGGCGTGGTACACGGGCCAAGTGTCCAGTGGGGGATGTTACTTTAACCTTCCGTATGAATGGTTTGTAGCTTTCCCCCGTGGGGGTCGGAGTGAGGTGTGTGGGATTGACAGGAGGTCTGTTTAGTGTGGTGAATGGGTTACTAACCGAAGGGGGATTCACGCGTGACAACAGAGCTGGGGATGAAGGGGGAATGTGAGTCTGGGTTTTGTTTGGTTTTCTTGGGCGGTGTTGTAGGTTGGGAATATATAGTGAGGCAATGCGCAAGATCGGTTTAGGTAAGGTGGGTGAAGGAGGTGTGTGGGAAGGAGGGGGTGTGTGGCTTGGGTCCTGAGTGTCAGAACGGGGTGTTAATTTTGTATCGCTGTCTTTAAATCTGATGGGTCTGTTGATTATTCTACCTCTGGCAGTCCTGGTGGGAAGGTAGATGTTTGTCGTGGGACTTGAGTCGCTCGACGATGTTTTATATTGAGGGGAAGAACGTTTTACAGGTAAAGGACATGTGGGGGTTTTCTCAGGGGTGACTTTGTGGGGGGATTCCTTAGGGGGGGTTGGTTGGGGGTTCGGTGAGATGAGGAGGTTGGGCGGTGTGGGGGTGGGGGGGGGGGGATCGTGGAGGGGAAAGGGGCGGATGCGGGGGGGCTAGACGGGTGGGTAAGGAATGTAGATTTAAGTTGGAGGGTTGGGGGTAGGGGCGTGTGTGGGGTGTGTCGTTTGATGAGGTTGGTGATTTGCTGGTGATTATTCGTCTTCTTTCCCTTTGTGGGGGAGAATTCGATGAAGAAGAAGAAGAGGAGGAGGAGGGTAGTGGTCTGGCAGCCCTACGGAACTTGGTTAGCAGGGTGTGTTTTCTGGAGGTTTTAAACGATTTTTGTCGTGGGCGTAAGTTGTAGCGTGAGGTTACTGAGGTAGATTGTGTGATGCGGTTGGGTGTGTACTTGGTTTGGGGTGGGGGTGGTGGTTTTTTCACTGTGGTGCTTGGTGGAGGTATGTCAGGGCTAGATGGGAGGGTTTCCGTTATGGTCGGGGTTGTGGGTGGAGGTTTTCGTACTTGGATAAGTTGGGGAGGCACTTGACTATCAGAAGTGAAGGAAGGTGACATGGTGGAAGAGGGTGTGATAGTGGGGGCTTGGGGTTTGTGGGGGTTAGTTTGGGGGGTATGTTGAGAAATGATTTGTCGGTTCGGTGCTGGAGGGCTTAGGTCCTTAGGGGTTTGTATGGGAATATTCATAGCCTGAGTGGAAGGGTGAGTAGGGGTGTTTAATTCAGGGTCTGACGTGTGGGGTGGGGTAATGTCTTGTGGCTTTAGAGGTTTAAACGCTCAGACGAATCTAGTTCGGAACGTGCGAGTCACGCCGTGATAGTCGATGGTGACTTGAAAGGCATTTGGGACTTGTATGACGGTGTAGGGCCCGACATAGCGAGGGCCTAACTTGTTGGTGATAGGGAGGTTGGCTACCATTACGGTGTCATGGATGGCGAAAGGGTTTTTGTCATCGATGTTATCAGTTTTGGTGTCCTGACAGATCTGGGCGGTATGGAGGGTGTTTTGCAGATGTTGCAATGGGTCAATTGTGGAGGTGGTGGAGGGAAGGTGAGCGTGGTGGTGAAATGGCAGTAACAAGGGGGGTACACCGTAAACACGTTCATGAGGGGAAATACCGTCTTCTCGGGGACAGGTGTTCATGCCCCATTGTATCATCTTTAGTTGTGATGGCCAGTCTGAGGTGTTAAGAGCAATCATTCTTGTACGTAACTGGTTGTTGATGGTGCGATGGCTGCGTTCGCATATAGCATTTCCTTGAGGCAAGTACGGGGATGAGTGTTTAATCTTAATACCGCATTGTTGGGTGAATTGTTGCCAAACGTGTCCACTAAACTCAGGGGCATTGTCCGATAGAAGAGCAAGGGGAAGGCCGAATATAGGGAACACTTCTGTGGCAAGCAGTGTGGCGACTGTGGTGGCTGTGTGGTCTTTAACTGGGCAGGCTATTAAAAATTTTGAATATACGTCCACAAATGTGACGATATAGCGGTTGCCAGCGTAAGAAGGAAACGGGCCCATGATGTCGAGGGATAGGACTTGGAACGGTTTGTTGGCAGAAATGGTACCAGCTGGGCCTGGGGTGCGTGATCTATCCTTTCCCAATAAACACGGTTTGCAGGATTCTGTCACTCGTTGTGCAATTTTGGAGGGGTTGGGGGTCCAGTATTGGTCTGTGAAGATCTTTAACCCTTCAACCCCGGGTGGTACACGTGTGTACCATTATATTTTGCCCCCAGGAACCCGGGTGGTACAACATTGTACCATTGCTTGAAAGCCTGTGAGCTTCGTCTGCGAGGCGTCGGTCCGACGCATGTAAACAACAGCCGGCTGGACCGACGCCCCGCATCTCCGGCCACAAGAAGGAGAGCGTCGCTTGTTCGTGTGTGCCTGTATGTTGTTGTTAAGTATCGAAAAGTAGTGTAAAGTGGCTGTTTTGGCCATAAAGTTATCTCCAATGAAATCATCATCACAAATCAAGCACTTGACTTAGAGAGCTCTACTTAACGCCATTCTACAGGTAAATAACACAGGTACGCTTGGGGATGCACGGGAATGCGGGAAGCAGTCAGCATAACAATGATACGGTAGCCTAGCCTAGACGTTTTTCGACCAAAACACCCGGATTTCGGGGAATATTTATGTAATGCGTAGCCGGGGCGGGAGGGTTAACATCTTCTTTTGTCCAAGGTGTATGCCGTTTCCCTCGTGGATGGCAATCATGTAGTCATGGGCAATGGTGGGGTCCAAGATTATGTGACCAGTGTCTGTGGCAAGTTGATCTCCCCAGCGAGTCAGTCCACTGAAGACATTTAACGGTATCCAGGGGGGTCTGATTCTTGCTTCCCAAGATTGAATTAGGGAGGGGGCTGGGGGGGCATTCTGTCGGGGGGTAGGGGTAGATACCAACTGAGTGTTTTGTAAGGCGGCTAGGTTGGTGGGGGGGTCTTTTGGTACTGGCAAACGTGGCAGGGCGTCTGCATTAGTATGGAGTTTGCCTGGACGATATTGTATGGTAAAGTCGTAGTCCTCTAGTGTCTCCCTCCAACGTACCAAAATGGCTGAGTTGGTTTCGCACCTACGCAGCCATTGTAAAGATTGATGGTCGGTAATTATTTCGAGTTTTGCGCCCAACACAAATGACCGGAAGTGGCTGAGTGCCCAAATGATCCCTAAGCACTCTCTCTTGGTGGCTGCGTAATTCTGTTGTGGTTGGGTGAGGGTGGAGCTGGCATACGCTTTCATATGTTCCTCTCCGTGTCTGAGTTGAGCTAAAACTGCACCCATGGCGTACAGAGATACGTCGGTATAAAGACGGAAAGGTTTCTGGTAGTCAGGGAAAACGACAATAGGGGCTTGGATTCGCATTTGCTTCAAAGTGTTAAACGCGAGGTCTCTTTCAGGTGTCCAGGTGAACGGGGTGTCTTTGTGGGTAAGTTGGTGGAGGGGTCTGGCTATGGTGGCAAAGTGGGGGACGAAACGTCTGTAGTATGTGGCTAAACCTAGAAACGAACGTATTCCTTTAACAGTGGTGGGTGGGGTTTGGTTTTGTATGGCTTGAAGTTTCTTTGGGTCTGGCGCAATACCATGTTCAGATATCACGTGTCCGAGGAAATCTACCTTATTCCGGGCAATCACGCACTTGTTGGGTTTTAATTTCAACTCGGCGGCTCGGATTCTTTGAAGGACTTGTCTCAATCTGAGGAGGTGTTCTTCCCAGGTTGGAGAGTACACAATAATATCGTCCAGATAGGCTAGGCAGGTTTCCCAGGTTAGGTCATGTAATACCGTTTCCATCAAACGGGAGAAAGTGGCGGGTCCATTACAGAGGCCAAAAGGTAGGACGTCCTCGGCCTTGATAGGCACTTGCCAATACCCTGCTTGCAAGTCGAGGGTAGTGAACCATTTGGATTCGTGTAGGGAGTCAAGGGAATCGTCTATTCGGGGTAAGGGCGTAGCGTCTTTAATGGTTACGTCATTTAACCTCCTGTAATCGACGCAAAAACGGGCTGTCCCATCTTTCTTTTTGACTAAGACAACAGGGGAAGACCAGGGGCTAATGGACGGGGTGGCAATCCCGGCCTCTAACATTTCCTGGACTTGGCGTTCCTCTTCCTGACGTTGTATGGGGTTCTTTCTACGGGATGGTTGTCGTATGGGGGGGCCTGTGGTGTTAATGATGTGTTGTTCTACATCAGTCTGTCCGATTTCGGTAGGTTGTTGGGCAAACACGTCACTGAATTCCAGCAGTAGGTCGTACATGCCGTTCTTTTGGTGGTCAGATAGTGTCTCAGGGAGAGGGGGCAATTGGAGGCTGGTAGGGGTGTCGTTACAATGTATGGGGAGGTCATCGAAAGTTTCGAGGTCTCCTATAATGAGACCTTTTGGTAATGTCAGGGGTTCCTCTGAGATATTTGCCACAAGAATGTGGTTGATGCGAGCGGAAATGATGGCGGGTTGTAAGAGGCAACGATGGGGGTTGGGGGACGTGGTAGTGGGGGAAAATATCATGTGAGTTTGGGGTATGGGCCACAGGTTCACCCATTTTTGATGGTGGGGGGGAATTTGGCATTTATCCTGAACTACAGCTGGGCTAATGATGGTGGGGGATTGACTGGCGAGCAGGTGCTTGGTACTTATAAGGGGGGCAAGGTCACTTTGGTGGGGGTCACGCGTGAGGGGGGGATTAACGGCGCGTGTGGGAGGATCAGTGGGGCGCGGTGTGATGGGGTTAGAAAACGGGATTTGTTGGAGGGACTGCGGAGGGTTGGTGAGGGGAGCGTTGTCGGTGGCAGTGACGGTTTGTTTGGATTTTATGTGGAGATGGTGGTTTTGTTTGTCATGAGAGGGCGAGTCAAGTGCGGGGTTGTGAAGTTTTCTAGGGGTGTGAATTGTGTGGGGGTGGAAGGGAGCTACTGACGAAAAACTGTCACAAGGGGGATTGGGGTGGTGGTGGAATAGCTGGGCATTTCTGGGGGCATGGTGGGAACATGGTTGTGTCCCTCGGTCGGCACGCGTGAGGGGGGGATTAACGGCGCGTGCGGGCGGTTCAGAGGGGTGAGAGGTGAGCGAGTTAGAAAACGGGATTTGCTGGGGGGACTGCGGAGGGTTGGTGGGGAAAAAGTTAGGTGTAGAACATGGGTTATTGGTGTAGGACTGGTGTATTGATTTGGGGTTGTTAACAGGACGAAGGTGGGGATTTTTTTTGGTGGCAGTAACGGTCTGGTTAAAGGTTATGTGGGACTGGTGAGTTTGTTGGTCATGAGAGGGCGAGTCAAGTGGGGGGTTGTGAAATTTTCTAGGGGTGTGAATTGTGTGGGGGGGAAAGGGAGCTACTGACAGAAAACTGTCACAAGGGAATTGTTGTTGGTTGTGGGATAGTTGAACATTTCTGGGGGATGGGAAAAACATTGTTGGGTACATCGGTCGGCATTTTCTCTGGAAACATGTGTACATAAACATTGGATATAATTATGGTTACATATATCAGAGTCTGTCCTGAAAACATGGGAGGATTTAGTCTGGACAGAGTTACGAGAATTGAGGGGATTACCGAGAGGGAGTTGCTTGGACTTGTCTTCTTTCGTTTGTTGAGGCATTTTTTTACTGAATTGGGTGAGGTTTTGAGAGAACTCGGGGCAAGGGGAGGGTTTAGGAGTCACCTTAGTGCTAGCTGCAACTTGGTAACCCTGACTCAGGGTTTGTTGAGGGGGGAAGGTGTTTTTTCTTTTTGGGAATGGGTTTCTGCATGATTGGTTTGTCAGAGGCTTTGGGCTGGAATTTGTTTTTGAATGAGATCAGCCTTTGGCCGCAGTCAATCTGGGCCTGGAGTTTTTGAAGGAGGTCAAGTCCAAGGAAACCATCATAATGTTTACAGTTGGAGGAAAATACTGTGAATGTGTGATAACAACGAGCATGGGGGCCAGGAGTGGTTACTGATAGGGGTAAAGTGTCTCCTAGGAGATTTAAGTAAGTATCAGCAGCTGAGATTAGTTCTGTTTTGGTGTTTAACAAAGGGCCAAATAGTTGGGGATGTTTTTCATAGTAAGATTTGAACAAACATGACTTGGCAACTCCCGTGTCGATTAGCAAGCGGACAGGAATGTCCTTGATATTGGCCATGTAATAAATGGGGGCAGTGCGACCAGTTATGGCGTCCCCCGCCGAGCCCATCGTGGGCGGGGGATACTTTAAAAATCCTGGGGGTCGGTATCTACCTCCTCCAGGGTTTCCTCGGTATCGTCTGAGGTCATGATATGGGGGGCTATTTCTTCCTCTTGTCTCCACTCCTCTTCATTTACAGAAATGCGAGGAGTAGAGGGGCGAGGTTTGGCAGAGTCACGAATTTGATGGAGGGCAGACTGAGCATTACAGGCAGGGAAATCATAGGGGTTGATAATGACTAAGGTAGGGTTTTTACTTTGGTAGGTGTTGTAGTTGCTGTTCCGGTTGAAGATTCTGCGTGGCTGGGTCGGTTGGAACCGGGGTCTATTGGGTTGGGGCTTGCCGGAAGGGTAGGTGGGTCTGTTGTTGAAGGATGAGGCTGGGTAGGCATTCTTGGAGTTTTGGTGGTCGGTTTGCTGCGGGTGCGTGGGAAACCTCTTGATTGCAGCGATTTGGGTGGGTGCTTCTGTGCGCACGGCCAAAATACGTCGGATCGTGATGAGATCTTTTTTGTATCCGACGAAATCGTGCACACGGAAATGGTCTTTTACTGCTGAGGGCAATATCGACACAAGGTTGACCAGAATTTGCTGTTCTTGTTGGATTCTGGTCAACGTGGGGAAAGAAATTTGTATGTGTTGGGCAATCTTATTCGCTGTGGCATCTACATCGCCTTCGAATTTAGTGTCTTGGATACGGGTGTGGGCCACGAAAACGCCCAACGAAGGCTTATTGGCTTCTATCACTATTGAGCGACATTCGTCCCAGGTGAGAGCAGGGTGCACTTGATAGGCAACCAGGGAAACGGCTTTTCCCAGGTGCGTTAATGTTACGGCTATTTTTTCTGCGTCCGTGGTATAAGCTAGGTCAAGTACGGGTTTCACTATGTCCATGAATGTTTCGATCTCATAAGTTTCTCCATCATAATGTGGGATGGGAATGTGAAAACGGTGCGCCATGATGTTCTCGTGTTCTGGCTGTTCCAAACTTGCAATGTAATGCGACCTTTTATCCGAATCAAGAACCACCGCTGCCGCCAATGTTATGCCCTGTTTTTCTACAGGTTTAACTTGGGTAATGTGAGTTCTAAATGACTGGGTATATAAGGCTTGTTACGACCTGGCACTCGGGTACACAAGGGCTCTCAATCAGGACTCGAATACGGCTCGCTGCCACAACGGAAACACACGATCCCAACCCCTGAGTACTGCCAGCCGAACAAAAAACACCAATACCCTCCAGAGTTCAATCTGCTATAACGGGGTATACAAGAACTCGGTACTAGTGTTCAACAACAGACTAATAAAGAGACAGGAATTATCTAGTCTGGTCAACAATCAAACAATGAAGTAAGAAACAACAACACCAAAGAATAGTGTTGGCCGAAGCCGAAGTAATCCACCCTTGACTAAGAACTTAAGAAGTCCTCCACCCTCTACTTCGGATCGGCACTATTACGTTACGTTAATTAATAGTCCTTAACCCTCCTCTAGCGGGTGCTCTGTGGCCGTTTTGGGCCTTTCTGGGCCGTTCTGACTGCTATATCAACCATCAGTATGAAAGGAACTGTATTGCGCCGAAAACTAGGTGGAAATCGCTACACAATGACGCCACATACAGCTACGTAGCACTCGTGGAGCACTGACAGTGTTACCTCGAAGATGGAAGTTTAGCTGATTTTGCTACCTTGCTCACTTTTAGCGAACTATTGGTTACACTGTCATCCTCACGCGCGGTGGGGGAACTGGAGTTAGTGTGGGCCGGGAGGCCACAGATGTCGGACGTATGGATCATTACTATCCCACCCATTTTCACTCGATTTCCACCCTTTTTTCACCCGTTTTTTGCCAGTTTTTTCAACTCGACTTATGTGGTGAGCCGCTTTTTAAGGGTTAAGCATCGAGCAAGGAATCTTCTGAAAAAGTTAGATGCTTCTCGGATGCTCGTAAGAAGTATGTATCGGATTTTGAACAGTAATTCAATAAGCAAAAACACTGGCAATTAAATACTATTAAAGGTTTAAATTGGCATAAGAATAATTAAAAGAATATGCAATAGTAAATGGCAAACATTAAAAAGAAGTACTCCGCAAATGCAACGGCAATAGCCTACTCGGATTGTGCTCGTGGGCCACTAATCACTAAAGTAGCCAAGCGTGCAACACATGAAATCAATAGTGCATAAACAATATCATACATAAGGAAAGCTTCAATACTATTCTGTATCTACTAATCGAGTAAAGTCTAGCTGGGGTACTGTGGGCAAAAGGTAGCAGTGACTGAGCAAAAACGGCTCGTAGCCTAGCGAAGTCCTCACAACTGTTTAAAGTATTACATTAACACTAACAAGTGCACTTTGAGAAATCCAGATCCCTTGTATCTGGTTTTCTCCCGGCTCCTTGACAAAGTAAAAACAAACTGTTAATAAAATACAGGGTGGTTAGGCTCTTGCCCTCACGCACTGTAAATTATTAACTCAACACAGTCAGCCGCGAAGACAACCTAGGCTTCACTGAACCGAAACGAGTATGCAGGTTTATCGCTTAACCACTGCATCAAACAACAACTCGTAACACAGAAAAGCCTTACCCCAGTCTAGCATTACCTAGACTAGCAGAAAACAGGAATAATAATAATAACACACAGGGAAATGCATATACAAGTGCAACAAACATAAATCAATCCTATTCTAAGTTAACCCCTCCAAAATAGGCAATCTAATAGGCATGTATCTAGTGAGAACTCAAGCGATAATACGTTGGCTGACTAGCTCTGCACCAACGGGACCATGGAAGTTAAAAAGGGTAGGGAAGAGAGGAGATAAGAATGTAAGGTAGTAGAGAAAGCTCACATCAGTCAGAAGAATATATATAGTTAGCAAGGGAAATGAGAAGTCGCTCTGCCTAATGAGTTCTGATCAAAAAATGGCTAGACTTCCCTTTTTATACTCGGCCCTCTAGTGAGCCCAACGTGAACTACTAAGGACCGCCCACTGACAATCATTACGTAATTTCTCTCTCTCCTATGGGATAGACAAAGGCTCCCCTAGCACTGAGGGGGGGGGGGGGGGGAGGGGGGCGTGCTAGTGAGTTAGGCCCACCTCCCGCATGGCGCACCCACTGACCCCCAACGGTGGCTGCTTCTCCCCCCATCACCACAAATATGTCCCACACACAATAATATAAAATAGAACTCGTTGGCTCAGATGAAAACAAAATACATATTCATAATACTTATAGTACAACGGCTCACATGAACTAAGTTAGGAAACTCTACATAGACTACAGCCAAAGTTCCTGCCCTGACGATCCTAGCGAGAGTGGGGCATGACTAGGCGTTCTGTACAGCATGCTCACACTGGACATGCGTCACACCTCCCCCAAGATTTTACTTGCTCAACCCTGAGCTAAAATCTGACAAACACAGAACCCCATCAAGCCCCTCACACCCAGCGACCGCATGGCACTAAAACAAAGCTGAGTTTATCACCAAACACATCTTATTATTAAAAAAAAAATCACATTTTATAACTCCTCCCAACAATAGCAAAAAGACACAATATCATGCTCCCAGAGCGAGCTTACAGCAGCTCAGCCGTTTGATAGTTCGTGGACTACTCAAACTCTATAGGCTATGACAAACTTATACGATTACCTATATCAAAAGAAAGCGTTTTTATATGATTTTTATATTTTAATATGTTTTTCCCGGCTGCACTATAAGGGCAGCCTATTTTCCTCCACTCAAACCCACACACCTGTGATAGCCTACGACTGATCATCCACCCTTGATAAACAATCTGCGATCACATTGTCACATCCAGCAATATGACGGATGTCCAGGTTATACTCCTGCAACATCAAAGACCACCTGGTCAGTCTCATATTGCGATTGTGAAATTGATTCAGGAATCTCAAAGGGTGATGATCAGTGTAGATAATAATAATAATAATAATAATAATAGTTCTTAAAGCTGGCGCATGCTAAGCCAGCTAAGGATAGCTCAATAAGGCCGATTAGGCGTATTTCCATTGGGGTCCTGTACTACTATCCCATCCCTTTGCTCATGAGGGATGGTAACGACTCAGTGCTTGTGAAAAATCTTTAATGCGCCGAGCGTGGGCGCGAACCCGGGCCTTCTGGGTGGAAGTCCGAGACGCTAGTCACTACACCAAGCGAGCCGCTTGGCCACGACTGGCCATAGGCTGGAGCATACACCTCGAAGTGCCTGAGCGACAGCACAATCGCCAGTAATTCCTTTTCTATTGTAGAATAGTTCTTTTGTGAAGCATTGAACTTCTTAGAAAAGAAACTTACTGGGTGTTCCACACCTTCATTGTCTGTCTGTAGCAAGACGGCACCAGCCCCTACACCACTAGCATCTGTTGCCAGCTGAAAAGGCCTGTTAAAGTCTGGGGCCCTGAGTATCGGGTGAGTACATAGCAAATGTTTCACCAAAGTGAAAGCCTTTTCACACTCAGGTGCCCACAAAAACTTTTTGTCTTTAGATAACAAATCTGTGAGAGGTGCCAACACCGTTGAGTAACCTTTTATGAAGCGTCTGTAGTAGCCTATCATACCCAAGAATCTCATAATCTGCTTCTGCCAAATTTACTACCAGACCTGCTTCACTAAGTTTCCGGAACAAGGTCTCAAGGTGCTCACAATGGCTCTCAAAGTCGTCATCATAAATGATTACATCGTCCAAATATACGGTGCAATTTGGAATGTCCTTTACAATTTCATTCATCAGGTTCTGAAACGTTGCTGGTGCATTCTTAAGTCCGTAAGGCATAACATTGCACCGGTAGGTACTCCCGTCCACAACAAAACCACATACCTCTTTAGCACGCTTGGACAAAGGTACTTGCCAGTAACCTTTTACTAAATCTACTTTAGACAAAAAACGAGCATTACCAATTTTGTCAACACTATCATCAACCCAAGGAAGAGGATATGGGTTAGTTGGAGTCAAACCGTTTAACCTACGGAAATCAATACAAAAGCGTACCTTGCCATCTGGCTTAGGCTGCAGTGTTACGGGGGAAGTCCACTTAACTGTGCCTTTCTCTATCAACCCTCTACCGAGCATATACTCCAACTCATCCCTCAGAGCTGGTAGTTTTATGGGGGGCACACGGTACGGGATTGACTTAAAGGGTAGATGGTCCCCCACGTCAACATCATGCATAGCCTGAGTAGTGAGGCCTGGGTGTTCAGCAAATACAGTGGGGTATGAACCGAACAACTGACGGATAGCATCAAACTGCGGCTCAGGCAAATGAGCTATAGCCTCGTCAGCCCTTAGGCTCGAGTTCCCCGCCCACTGATCCGCTGAAACATGTTGATCCCAGCTATCCTCCTCTGAAGCTTGACTGTCCCCCTCTCCTTCTCCACCACGGCCGCAACAAGCCAACACAGGGACAGTGAGAGGCTCGGAGGGGCGCCTCACATACTCTTTAATAAGGTTCACGTGACATAACTGGTTCTTTTTCCTCCTGTCTGGAGTGGCAACAAGGTAATCTAAGTCTGAAATTTTTTCTACAATTTTATAAGGTCCAGTGTACTTCGCAGAGAGGGGGTTACCAACCAAAGGCAACAAAATTAATACCTCTTGTCCTACAGTGAACTTCCGGAGCCTCACTTTGCGATCATACCTGTCCTTCATCAAAGCTTGTGATTCTGTCAAATTTCTACCTGCCATCTCCAGACTCTTAAGCATGCGCTCACGGCTTTCAAGCACATACTTTAATAATGGACAAGGCTGCACAGTCCCCTCCCAAATTTCTTTCAGCATGTTAAGGGGGCCCCTGACACGGTGTCCAAAAATCAGCTCGTTTGGACTAAATCCCAGGCTCTCACCAGGTACCTCCCGAGCAGCAAACAGCACATAAGGCAATCCAAGATCCCAATCCATACCGTTGTCAGCACAATAACACCTGAGCATGCTTTTAAGTGTAGCATGCCACCGCTCAAGCACCCCTTGACTCTCAGGGTGATACGCTGACGATACTACTGCTCGTATCCCATGCTGTTGCATTGTTTGCTTGAACATGTTGGAGGTGAAATTAGATCCCTGATCAGACTGAATCTCCTCCGGGTACCCGTACCTTGAGAAGTACCACAACAAGTTACTGACTACCGTCTTAGCCATTCCATTTTTCATAGGGTATGCATCGGGGTATCTAGTGGCAACATCCATTATGGTTAACAAAAATTTATTTCCAGCCTTAGTGGGAGGGAGTGGACCAACCATGTCAACAATAATTTTACTAAAGGGTGGCCCAATCACAGGAATAGGGTGTAACGGAGCCTTAGGAATAACTTGGTTCGGTTTCCCGACACGTTGACAAATATCACATGAGTTTATCCATGACTGCACATGAGACTTCATCCCCGGCCACCAAAACAATTTCCCCAAAGCCGCCACCGTTTTTCTCACCCCTAGATGTCCTGCCAGTGGTGTGTCATGCGCCAACCTCAGTAGGCTATCCCTGCACTCCCGTGGCACCACCAACTGGTCCACTACTCCGGACCCATTTTGCCAACTACGTTTAGGGTCTTGAAAACGCCTATAGAGGATGCCTTCTAAATAAAAAAAATCTCCTGGCTGTGCATCGCCGTCCTCGTCGAGCTCTACAGCTCCATTAGCACACGTTTGGAGCTCAGGGTCCTCTAGTTGCAACCGACGTATATCTGAGGGTGCCAAGCGATCTAACTGCTCCCGGAGCAATGCATGACCTTCCCCGATACTGGGCTGCTCCCTCTGTCTCTCTCGATGTGCATAACGTTGCTGTCGTGGAGACTCGTCATGCCCAGCCTCGTCACTCTCGATGACAGGCCCAGGGGCTACTCCAGAATTAAGTAATGGTGCTAATACTGAATCACCCAGGAGAGCCGCCGAGTCAAAACTCTTAAAACCAACTCCAGCTTTAGCCTCCTCCTGTTGATCGTTCCTCCGCTGGTCTGAAGACGGAGGACTAGGCTGTGACACTTTAGCTGCCCGAGCTCGGGTGACAACACACGCCATGGGTTGTGTCTGGCACCGCTCGACCCACTCTTGCTCTTCCCTACTCACGTCGGCCGGCCTCTCGGCAACGACTAAGGGTAGAACCTCAGAAGCGGGCATTGCAAAGTCGTTGCCGAGAAGAAGGTCGACGCCCTCCACTGGCAGTTTCTCCACAATCCCGACATCCAATTCACGTGCCACACCATCCACCTCCAACTCCAACCGCACCAGCGGGTATGACCGAGTTGCATTAATACCCTGCACCACTACCACCCGAGCCGCGTTTATAGGGTAGCCAGTCAAGTTTTTCATCAGAGTCTGGGAAGCACCTGTATCACGCAAGACCTCTACTCCATGCTTGCGCCCCGCCCACATCACGCAACCCCGCCCTCTATGGTCGCAAAAAACATCCTGAGCAGGGTTCGAGCCTCCCAGGTGCTTCTGCATTGGCTGTGCCTCAGCCTCTGACGAACTGCCCCGGGCAAACTCAGATGACTTCGGAGCCACACCAATGTTGCAGGCCAAAGACACAGCTGCTGTAGGTGGTTTGCTAGGACAGACTCTTGCAAAGTGCCCCTTTTTATGACATTGATAACACTCCAACTCCCCTTTGGGCTTCCCTTGGTACTGGGAAGGGCCCGGCCCCTTCTTAAATGGGACGGTGCTAGTCTTGTGGTCAGTCTTGGTATCATGGCTCTTGTACTTGTTTGCATAAGGTATATCACTAACTCGGGGGGGTGGGGCGTCACGCCCCTTGTTACCTGCCTCACTACGCTGGGCAGACCCGCACCCACGAATTAGTGATAACCGGAGGTCAGCCATCTCAGCTGCCTCCTGTAGAGTTTTTGGGTTCTTTTCTTTAATAGTTAAAGTCATTTCTGCACCAGTACACTTATAAAACTGCTCGAGCAGAAACAGCTCAGTCAACTGTTCGGCCGTCTCAGCTTTCTCAGAACGTGTCCAGTTTTTAAGTGCATCTTTTAAGTCCCGGGCATGTTCAAGAAAGGTCGCCTCCCTAGTCTTTGTAACACCCCGAAACTTCAATCGATATGTTTCCGGTTGCAACTCGTATGCCCGTAGGACAGCTCTCTTCAATTCTGGGTAGTCAATGCAAGACTCTAAAGGCAGTGCATCATAAGCCTTCAGACCCTTACCCGTAAGTCTTGAGGAGACTAGAGCTGCCCACTTCTCTTCAGGCCAAT
>CM064507.1:1341489-1392180 GCA_032716605.1 Paralithodes platypus
ATTACTACCAAATAGTGATTGCTTGTCCAACTGTGCTCATTGGACGCTAGATTAGCCTAAAGTTTTGTGAGAATGCACAAAGATCCAGGTTGTTCGCTGTTCTCTTGACAACTTCCTTGTGTTAAAAGCATTACAGATAGGGAGTAACTCTGTTTTGTGTACTCTAAGAGATTGTTACATAATGACAACACAGAACACTTTATACTCCACTGCCCAGCACTTGCCCAGCACAGACATAACTTCATCATCACTTCACTCAGAGATCTCTGGACCCACCCAGGGGAGGTGGCGGACTACCTGGTCGCCGTGGAGTTCCCATAAAAGGGAATCTTGGGGCTACAACAACAACCAAAAATAGAACAGTATTGAGTACAGCACAGTTGGTGTACCTTCTATCTATCTATCTATTGCCTGACGCCGTGATCCCCGAAGGGGTGGCCACGAACGAACCGCCCCCATGCACCTCTGCTCCCAGTCAGTCGACGCCCCTCCCCCAACCATCACGCCTTCGTTCATGTAGTTCCTCACTCCATCCTTCCACCTCATATTCGGTCTACCTCTCCCCTCTGTCCCTCGCTCTCGTACACCTCTTAGTCATTCTCCCTCGCTTTCCATACGTTCCATATGGCCGAACCATCTCAAGTTGTTCCTTTTCACACTTTCCAGCACATCTACCTCCACACCACACCTCCTTCTTACTTCCTCATTAGTCTGTCTATCCCTCCATGTAACTCCGCACGCACTCCTTAAGTAATTCATTTCCACTGCTCTCACTCTTGGTCTGAGTCTCTCAACCAACGTCCATGCTTCGCTTCCGTAAGTCAGTGTCGGGATTACCACACTGTCATGCAAGGACTTCTTCACTTCCATACTGACCACCCTATTTCTTGTTACTGCTTTTAGCGTTCCTACAACCTTAACCCCTGTACACCCTGTACACCCTGGTGTACCTTAACCCCTTCAGCACCATCACATAATTTTCATCTCATTTTGGTTACCATTAGATGATATTCTTTATCTTATAATCTACCTCTAGGATTGAAAGACGTTAATACGGTGTCCATAAACCCTCTATGATTATTATTTGTTTTTCAAATAAAATAGTTTAACCCACTGAACCCCAGCTAGTTAACCCCTTATTGGCGGCGCTCGACTTAAGTCGTGCACCAATTTGCAGCAAGTTAGGAGCATTATTAAGGCTTTTAACCTCTTAAGTGCGCATGGGGGTAATTAGACACCTCTGCCTGTGCGCATGTATTTGAGCTGATTCCATCAATTATTTTACCATAAATAGCATTAATTATCCAACGCGCCTATTATAAAGTATTAACCTTACAACAATAAAACGAGTGAAAACAGCGTTTATGGTCAAAATCGGAGATACAGGCCGCGAGTTATATATGTATGGTGAGGGCAACCTGCTTTCCCGCCAATTTCCCCAAGGCCACTGAGACACAGTCGATCGATACTCTCTCTCTCTTGCACTCGCTTGCTAACAGTGATGACAATGCCCTGCTTGCAACTCGCTAATGTTAGCACGAAAATATACCTCAGAATAAGGGAATAACAGGGAAAATGGGTGATAACTGAAGGACGGGAGGAAAGTGGGGAAGGAGGGGAGGTAGAGGAGTGATATTTTGCATGGCCCAGGGGCAAAAGAAAAAACAAATATATAAAAAAAAATTTTTCGATGTTTAAAGTTGATTTTTTTTTTCTCTGACTCCTAAGAGTCTTCCCGCAGTCCGCCGGGGGAACTCTTAAGAGTCTTCCCTCAGTTCCCGGGTTAAAGGGTTAAAATCGAGTGCAAATGGCCGGGAGCGCAGCGGGCCAGACAGCCGACTGCCAGGGCTTACCGCCGCACACTGACTCATCCCTGTTCTCGAGAGGACGGCAGCGTAGCCAGTAGTGAGCATAGCTGGGAAAAATATACCGCTATACGCTAAACTCCCATGTTCGTGGCACCACTGCATTAGAACCACGAGTGCTACGTAGCTCGTTCTGGTCTCATTTTGAAGCTTTTAGCGCCTAGTTTTTTGCTGAATAAATTTCTTTTCATGCAGATACTTGATTGATCATTCAGGAGGGCCTGAATATGCCCAAATGAGCCCAAAACACCCCGCTAAAGAAGGGTTAATAATAAATGTACCACCCAGGACCGGCAGGTTGTGAAAAAAAAAAAAAATCCAGAAAACACCAGGAATGGGTTAGAAATGAAGGAAACCCCCCCCCCAAAAAAAACGATCCCCTTGGTCATTAAGGGGTCCTACGGTGCGCCCGAAAGTCGGAATTAACATGGGGAAATGGGTAGGCAAAAACAGGTTTTTGCGCGCTCACGCGCACATTTGTACTTTGAGAGTTTTCAACCATCGGCATTGTTGCGTGGGATACTTACACAGTTCCCATACAAATCTGAGCCCTCTAGGTGCCATAGGACCAGAGTAATTAACCAGAATGCACCTTATGCGTCCCTGGGGTTTAGCGTTACAAACATTTTGGACGCAAACAGTGCGTCGCTGGGGCTCAGTGGGTTAACCAGACCACTGATTCCCCAAAAAGAACTCTCATAGAGCTGGCCCGAAGGATTAGATCAAGATGGACAACTAATCAAGACAAGATAGATACGGAAGGGCAGGAGGTGAACAAATCTAGGAAGGTGAAGACACGCAGACATTTCTCGTCATTTCACCAGTTCAGCCGGACCATATGAGCTCCACAGCAGAACTCTTATAGGGCAGGGCCGAAGGATGAGGCAAGAACTGCTACACTGCAGCACCAACCAAGAAGTGATCAAGGGCGAAGAATGAGAGATCAGGACTAAGGAAGAAAAAATCACAGCAAGATGCAAAAAAATTGCACTACTGAGGGGAATTGAGTCAGTTCGGCCACAGCAGCGACCGATGAGACAAATCAGGTCAGGAGCCAACAACCAAGCCAGGCCAGGGTGGCATATGATATAGGCCGCCTGAAGGACAACCGAATGAGACTGAATAATAACAGAAGGGGAAAAACATAGAAAGAGGAATTAAAATGTAAAACTTGCAAACTAAACAAACCAAAACTGGGACAAAGACAATATAAAGTCAAATTAAAAACTAAAAATTAAAAAACAAATGAAACAAATGAAAAACTACACAAAATTAGTCAAGCCGACAACGAAAGCTCGAGGGGAGAGGGAAATAACCATAACCCTCACCTATCAAGCACCAGTCACCGGCCCCGAAGCCCCCCAACCAAGACAAGGAGCGTAATATTAGGGGGGCATAATATCTTCTACAGAATTATATTTTTTCACAAACCAACTTCATTTCTAAACTCAATTAAGGAAATCAACAAATACATGTGGCACTCCAAGGACTGGAACCTAGGATACTCACACCAAAATTCTGCGCACTTATGCATTACGCTAAGGTAAAAAAGTGTCATTGTGCTGAAGGGGTAAACCTCATCGATCAGACATGAGCCCTTAACATTTAAGGTCTGTCAAATGATTTTACTCAGATAAGGAAGGGCCTCGAAGAATCTAAACCATAAAGACTAATGCAAATGACCATCGAACTTGTAAAAGGCCTTCCTATCTATCTACCTATTGCCGGACGCCTTACTCCCCATAATGAGGGTGGCCATACACAGAAGTGGACTTATTCCCTTCCTAAACTGAACATAATTTGAAAGAAATTATATATTTACTTTAACACTATGAATTATTCTGCTATGGTCAGGTCAGGTCAGGTGAAGGAATTGAGGGAGAAGGGTGTCCGGGAAAAAGAAAAAAAAAACATAAGTGAAAATCTCTCCTTAAGCCAGTTAATTCAATTAGGTAACATAGAAATACTTATAGTAATACTAAAAACTATATATGTATGTACTGTACATTATATACAGTACTCAGGCACATACCCCATAGCTGGGGGGGGGGGCGACTCGAGACAAAGCCCAAACAGAAACAACATTTAACCCTTAAAAAGCGGCTCACCACATAAGTCGAGTTGAAAAAACTGGCAAAAAACGGGTGAAAAAAGGTGGAAACGATAGTGAAAATGGGTGGGATAGTAATGATCCATACGTTCGACATCTGTGGCCTCCCGGCCACACTAACTCCAGTTCCCCACGCGCCTAGGGATGACAGTGTAACCAGTCGCTAAAAGTGAGCAAGGTAGCAAAATCAGCTAAACTTCCATCTTGCGGTAAACACTGTCAGTGCTCACGAGTGTACGTAGTGTATGTGGTGTCATTGTGTAGCGATTTCCACCTAGTTTTTGGCGCACTACAGTTACTTTCATACTGATGTAAGCAGTCAGAATGGCCTGAAAAGGCCCAAACACGGACAGAGAACCGCTAGTGTAGGGTTAAAGTCCAGTTCGTAGGGTACGGGATTTTGCTTCCCTCGTGCTCTATCATTTAGTAGGTGAATTTTAAATCGGGAGGAGGATTCCAAGCCGCCTGCCCCCACTAAAAACTATAGTTGGATTTATTTCATCTGAGGGAAAATTGAATCCCTTAGTAATTGATTCATCGATAATTAAAGCAAAAATATGAAAGTTCAATATTTATTAGTGGCCCCTCCATCATTGACGAACATGCCTATTACATAAGGCACCCTCTTCAAACACTCATCCGCCGTAGTTTGAATCTACCGCGCAGAGCATTTAAAAAACTGAGGAGCCTTCATCATGAGCGCACGCGACCTCACTCATGGCTTCAGTCATAATGAATTGGGTTCTCACTACGAAAAAACTTCGTAAAAAATAAAAACAAAAAGAAAATAAGAATAACTATTCAATAAGCTTTCCATCATATCGTGGATGTACTTGTGTGGATCTTTTGACCAGACGCTACTGCAGGCGTCATTCTTCCTTCTCTGCTCTGCGCTCAGCCTGCCCGGACGTGTCTCCCCACGCTCCGCGGGTTCCGCATTTGTTGCGTCCCTAGTGAGTTTTTTCTCATTGGTTTACGCCGGGATGTATCGAGTAAGGTTAGGATATGCGTAGCAGGAGTGTCCTGGGCTGGTTGCCCGCAGTGCAGTGTATTTTGGGTCGTGTGTTTGGGGCATCTATTTCGGATGTACCCTCGTGGTCCTGTTGTGGACAGGTGAACTTTTTCACAGTTAGCTAGCTTTGTGATGCAGGCGGCTTTCATTACACGTTTTGCTTCCTTTATCTTTCTGATGAGGTAGCGTATTTTTGCTGTCGTTCCCAGCGTATTTTTCTGCACTTAGTGAAGTTTTTTCTGGGTCCCGAGTCAGTTCTTCCCTTTGCCGGAAGTGTTTGCTACAGTGGTGTGTTGGCGGTGGTTCCTGTTGTGATATAATTCAGTGCTTTTTGTTTATATTCCGATTTCTTACTGTTATCCGTCTGCCTAGGCCTAGCCAGCCTCTCGTAGCTTTACCACATATACAAGTGTTATTGATTTATTTTCTAAATATGTACTACTGTGTCATGTGTGTCCTGGTTTAGTTGTGTATTGGCTAATTCCACGGACTATTTATGTGTCCTGGGTTAGTTGTGTATTGGCTAATTCCACGGACTATGTTGGGCCCGGCGTTAGTTGTGTTTTAGCTACGCCTCGGTCCGGTGTTGCGTTCAGATGGTATCTGGACGGGGTGGGTTATTTCCGGCGGGTTTTTCTCGGTTTCACCTTGATAACCCCGGCTGGTTGCCAAGTTTTGGCCACGCGTGGTTTAAAACAGGCTTGTTTCCCCGGCGAGTGGGTGTCTGTGGCTCCCCAGGACTGCGTCTCTGGGGTGCCTGTTTCAGGCTCCTTCTGATTCCCGGCGGGTTGGCTGTACCCATCTAACAGTGTTCATACGGACACGTGTCATTTGTAGTTTTTTCGGATTTGCAAAGCCAATATAAAACTATGCTGTAGTTGTATTTCCTCCCCGGCGATCTGTTACAAAGAAGTGGGGATAGGAACAATTGGGGTTAACTTTTAAACTTTAAATCACCCGGTGGGTGCAACCTGGAAGGGTGGGATGACCGAATTTGCAAAATTCAGTTTAGTTGACCAGACAATTGAGGGATGCATTGTGTATCGCCTCCTTCAACATACGGCGCTTTAGGGCACAATTGGGGTTAACGTTTTTTAAACTATTATTCACACCCGGCGGGTGCTCCTTGGACGGATGGGAATAACGAATTTACAATTCAGTTAGTTAACCAGACAAATTGAGGGATACGTTTTGTATCGCCGCCTTCAACATACGGCGATCTAAAAAGATACTTCGGCAGAAGTTAGATCTCGTATATTTGTCAGGCTTCCCAGTTTTTGATCTGCGAGATAATTCGGGGGCCGGCGTCTTTTTTAGGGTTTTTTTTTTCCAAAATTTAATCTGGAAACAAACACCACCGGAAAGACTTAATCACTTGTAAACGCCATGCTGGTCTTTATATATTATGTCAGAGGGTATTCATAAATCTTTTGGACAAATTAAGATATTCTGAAATCCTTTACTTAGGAAACCCCACCGCGTAGCGAGCTGTGGTCGTTGAGTATTACGTCTCGTTACCCGGCGGGTTATTTAACACTTGTGTGCGAACATGATTGGGTTAACCTTATGAGCATTAATTCCTGGAAATTTTATTTTTTCCAGAGCTGGGTCCCGGCGGGTCTATGCAGAACCTGGAGTAAGTTTCCCACCAGTCTCTGTCATGGCTACCTTTGCCCCGGTTTTTGCTTTATGCATTACGCCCTCCTGTTCAGGTATCCCTATTTTTGCGCACACCCTTTGTATAAAATGTGTTAAAATGTCTCGTTTGGTGGGGGTTACCTTTCCGGCGTTTTTTCTCGTTGCTCCGAGAACACCGTTTTTGTTTACCGAGTTTTAGTCAGGATGGCTAAAATAGGTAAGTTACCCCGACGAGTTTGGTCGCTTGAGGGCTCATCAGAAACTGCGTTTTCTGTGGTCGAGCCTGGGATCAGGCTTCCTGTGTTATTCATTGCTTTATGCATTACGCCCTCCTGTAATGTCTCGTTTGGTGTGGGTTACCTTTCCGGCGTTTTTCTCGTTGCTCCGAGAACACCGTTTTTGTTTACCGAGTTTTAGTCAGGATGGCTAAAATAGGTAAGTTACCCCGACGAGTTTGGTCGCTTGAGGGCTCATCAGAAACTGCGTTTTCTGTGGTCGAGCCTGGGATCAGGCTTCCTGTGTTATTCCCGGCGAGGGGGGCTCCACACAGTTATTTTGTTTGGTCTTTCCCTCCCGGCGACCTTTTTACAAAGAGGTCTGGGGCAGGTATAATTGGTTTGACATTGCATATAAAACCCGGCGGTTGTACCTTCGGGTGGTTATATTAACGGATTTGCGATTCGCGATAATTTGCCAAACAATTGATTGATACAATAGGGTATCACGGCCTTCAAGACGGCGATCTATGAGGGCTTCTGGGAGAAGCCGGATTAGAGATTAAGATAGGCTTAGACTTTTTATGGGATAAAAAGATGCCTGAATCTTACTAGTGTTTCAAGTGTAAAGGGATACTTGAAAGACTTCATCTTTAATAAAGATATGCTTCATCTTTATGAGGATTCAGAAGTTATGCTTAATTCTTTTAAACAGGTAAAAGATATGCTGAAATCTTTAATAAACAATTGAAACAATGTTGTTTGTTTGTTTAGTCTTTCCCTCCCGTCGACCTTTTTACAAAAAAGGTCTGGGGCAGGTACAATTGGTTTGACATTGCATATAAAACCCGGCGGTTGTACCTTCGGGTGGTTATATTAACTGATTTGCAATTCGCGATCATTTGCCAAACAATTGATTGATACAATAGGGTATCACGGCCTTCAAGACGGCGATCTATGAGGGCTTCTGGGAGAAGCCGGATTAGAGATTAGGATAGGCTTAGACTTTTTATGGGATAAAAAGATGCCTGAATCTTACTAGTGTTTCAAGTGTAAAGGGATACTGGAAAGACTTCATCTTTAATAAAGATATGCTTCATCTTTATGAGGATTCAGAAGATATGCTTAAATCTTCTGGACAGGTAAATATATCCTGAAATCTTTAATATGAAACTAAAGGAAAACGAAAAGTAGTGGTGGAGTGCTACGGTTCGTTGACCGGCGGTTTTGTGGCACATATTTTTTACCATTTTTTGGGTGTAACCCTATGAGCATTAATCCCCGGAAAATTCTCTTTCCAGGGCGGAGTACCGGTGTTGCACCAGGTGACCAGGTAGTTCCCGGGGGCGGGGTAGTTTTCCCCCAGTCTCTGTCATGTCGGCACTTGAACCTCTCATTGCTGTATGTTCAACGCCGTTAAGATCAGGTATCCCTATATTATTTGTATTTGTTAATGAAATAATTTAATCACTGAATAATAATAACCATATATATTTTCTATGATTATATTATGATAATATTGTGTTTATTTATAGTAATTTATTTTAATACAATTAAATATAAATTAAATTAATTAGTATACTTTATGATTTTGCTCACCAGCTCTGCTTTCAATGTGTTAATGAGCTATGGGAGCTTTTAATTATCATAAACCTTTACAGGGCTCTCTTTCAGAGAGTATACCGAGGTCGCAAGCGAGGGACAGCCACAGCCAAGGTGTATGGCGATACTCACAGTCCTGGCAGGACAGAACACATCCCTTTGTGACTCAACTAGTGCTGACGTCCACCGGGATGCCGATGTACCATCTTCTATCCCAGTTTTATCATGGCAACATGTGGAGGTCCCGGCTTCGGCGGGATCTTCCCATGATAAGCCAGACTTAACGGATGAAGAACAACGATCTCTGGTCTCAGAGATGGAGGTTGAAGAGTCCAGTCACCTTCTAGGCGACTCTCAGGGTACTGTCGAATCTCCACGGAGTTCGTCATCGGCTAGGTATGTACCGGCGGAAGAGATTGATGGACTACTATTGAATGCACTTAATAGGTTCTTTGGCCCTACGCCGGAAACTCCTTCTGATACGGGAGATCCCGCGATGTCGACGAATGTGCGACCTCTGGCTACATCCTTTGCTTTAGCTAAAATACCTAACCATCCGCTTGTGTCAGACCCAATTTCCAATGTGCCAGGCACAGCAGCTCTCACTACTTCCACTGTGCGAGTCATATCAGACATATCTCCCCCTCCTTTAGACAAGGCGCCAGTCAAAAAACAGGAGCTATGCCTCTTTTATACGGGCCTGATGAGTCAGGGGTAGCAATGTTACGGAAATGTTTTGGATGTTCATATTAAGGACATTCCAAGTTATTATAACCATGACTTATTCTTCCCACCAAATCCCTCCAGAACGCCATTCTTGGTTCTCTCTTCCGGTTTTTGGTGCCGGCGGAGTCCCCTCTGCTTGGCTGCCATTAGCACGCCTTCCCCAGCTTACCTAGACCGCGAGTTTAGGTTAAGAGGAAAAGCGTTTAAACTGTTTTCGCAATATATGGTTCCCAGCAAGTAACAAAGTCTCTGTTACGCTCTTCTCAGGCAATAGAAGCCGCGGAAGTCAGGAAAGCCATTGAACTTTCCCGGCGCTTGCTTCTCCAGACTTCCATCCAAGTCTTTAGGAGATATTCGGACGGCCTTATTAGAGGCAGTTCAAGCAAGGCAGGATCTGAGGATGTTCTTAGTGAAGAAACTTCTTGACCGTATTGCAAGCCAAGTAGTTCTGTCTCCAGTTCTAATTCCTTCTTTGATTTCACCAGCAGTTTGGAAGACTGTTTTCAATTTGGCACAAGCATTCAAGCAAGGTCCCCGCAAGCCCTGATGCCCTTGTTAGAACAAGGGATCAGGGTCTGGTGGTATCTGGGCGACTAACTGGTGGTGGCAGAAACAGAAAAGTTACGCATCAGTCATGTCTACGTTACGTTAAACCATCTCATATCTCTAGGATTCAAGGTCAACTTAGTAAAAGTCAAACCCTTGTTCCCCCACGAGTATTTCAGGGGATAGGGCTGGTCGAGGACACAGCTTCTCTCACTCTGAGTCAGAGTGTGGACACTCGAAACAGATTTCGCAAAAACTGTTTATGTTTCTCCACAGTCTGACTACGACACAGAGACTTTGGGAATCTCTAGTCGGTTCTCTCAACGGGGTTCAGCTAACTGTGAAGTTGGGCCGGTTGTAAGTCTAACGTTTAATCTTGGAGGGCAACAAATTTTTCCCACTATTACCGGCGGGGATAGTATGGCCTATCCCAACGTTATTACACAACTTACTAGCGGTTTGGGCGACGAGAGAAATGTTGCACGCAGTCATGTCATGAACCTCTCCTCCGCCGTCGGTATGGGTGGACATGGATGCGTCAGGCACGATAGGTTGGGGCTTTTAGTCAAACCTCGGGCATCAGGGTCAAAGGTTTTGGTCCCATTTAGAAATCTTCCACATCAATGTCAAAGACTTACTAGTCCCCTTATCTGTCCTTCAGGCTCACGGCTCTGCTTTACGGGGCAAGTCGGTGGCCTTCAGAATGGACAATCTGAATGTGGTTCACTGTATTCAGAAACAAGGGTCAATAAGATCTCGGAAGTGGCTAAACGTGTCAGAAAAGATTTTTATACTAGCCAACAGGCTGAACATTCATCTTCACGCATCTTATCTCCCAGGCGTAGCAAACGTCTGGGCAGACGCTCTGTCTCAGAGACAAAGCACATCAGTAGAATGGGCGCTCTTGCGTGTGCGGAGCATTACCATCCACAAGTGGATTTGTTTGCGTCTGAGAAGACTTGCAACCCCCCACTGTCCCCCCCCCGCCGGACGATACCGCGGGCGGGCGGACCTGACGCTCTGATGACGGACGAGAACAGGTTGAGTTCCATTTATCTATTTTCCGCCGCCAGACGCGTCTCTAATGTGCCACGTAGTCAACAAACTACAGGATTAGCGAGGCGTAGTCTCGCTAATCGCGCCCCTGTGGCCGGTGCAGTGTGGTACCAGCATTTGTACACGTGGTGCCCGCACCTAGTGTCACTCCCGGTCGGGTTGTTCCACTTAGAACACAATTGGCAACCTAGAAACCTCGCGGACTTGTTCATTATGGACATTCAGGAGGCCAAGTGGCTAGCACCATATGGTAGCGACGTGACCAAGATATTCACGAATCAATATACCCAGTCTACAAAGCGACAGTTTCAATCGCATTGGCAAGCTTTTATGTCTTGGATTCTTAGAACAAAACAAACTGTGCCCTCGGTGGCGTTGGTTGTTAATTATTTAATGTATCTGTTCATGCAGAAACATTTATCTGAAATTGATTTATGAGGGCAGGTTTTAAACTCCGCCCACCTCCCCGTCAGCTCAGGCCTACATGGTCTCTGGACAAAGCATCGAAGTTATTCTCGTTCCCGTATGTACCAAAGACTGCAGATTTTACAAAAGGGCAGTATTCCTTATGGCTTTGGCTACCGGGAACAGAGTTTCTGAGCTGGCGGCGATGAGCAACACTCCTAATTGCCTCAGGTTTGATAGGCTTCATGAGTGTATTCACATTTGCACCTTCCCCAGGATTCATAGCCAAGAATGAGCACAGTGAACACGTGTTTTCAGAGTTCACGGTGCCGGCGTTAAAAAGGGGAAAGGTGCACCATCTTTTTTTTGCCCAGTGCAAGCTCTAACCAAATATTTAAGAGTGGCACCTCTAAATCACCAGGGTGCTTTATGGGTCGCAAGTCCGGGTGAACGCTTGATGGAGCGTACACTGGCTTCTCTCTTGGTCGAGGACTTTAAAGAGAAGAATCCCGGCGTTGTGGGTAAGACCCACGATTTACGCAAGGGGACAGCCTCTTTACGTTTCCTTAATAATCTTTCGGTGGAAGTTATTAAGTCCACACAGTTGTGGGCCTCTAATCAGGAGTTTTTTGACTCGATACCTTTCAGTAGCTCTGGACAAACCTTCCTTGCCATGTATAGCTTTACGGCAGAGGGTCTAGGTGGCCCTTTGAGTCACGTTTTGTTTAATTTCAAGAAAAAGGGGGGGGAGGGTGCAGTCAGTGTGACATAGGACACCCTAGACCCCTCCGGAGTATGTGTTCGGAACATACGAGCCGTGATACTGTTTGTAGGCATTGTATTATAAAATTTCTCTGTAGTATTCATTGCAGGAAATTGTGCTAAAGGCCAATAGTAGTGTTACAACAATTCTTGTTGTAAGTAGCTTTGGCTGTGAAGCAATAGATTTTTGAGAAATCTCGGTAGTTGCAACTACGACTTTTACTTTTGAAGTAATTACTTCTCCATAAGTACACAAGTTCAGTACTTCTACGAATGTACAAGAATTCATTTATGTTTGGTTATATTTTTAGGAATATATCCACTAGTTAATGGGGTTTATATGTGCACATGTAAACTTATAAGTTTTTAGTTTTCACCACTTACTTTAAGTGGGGTGCCTTCTTAACTAGCAGATCTGTGTACAGAGTCTCAGAGTTAACCCTTTTTCAAGCAGGCTTCTTTGAAGCACGCTCCTGCTTGTACCCCTTTTTGAAGATTTAGGCTGTATAAAGTTTATGCACCCGAATATCTCTTTTTTACAAAAGTAAGAATACTATGTGGTTGTTTGATTATCTGCTTTTCTAGAGTTATGATATGATTACGAATGTCCCCCTCCAGTCTTAGAAATCAGGCATGTTTGTCAATGATGGAGGGGCCACTAATAAATTATAGGTTTGACTCCTGTAAGGAGATAAAGAAAACCTAATATTTAGTAGTGGCCCCGTAATCATTGACGACTGGGGCCCTCCCGACCATCCCCTTCCCATTCGTTGATGTATTCAGGATTTTGGTTTACTTGATATGTCAGTGAAGGAAGAATGACGCCTGCAGTAGCGTCTGGTCAAAAGATCCACACAAGTACATCCACGATACGATGGAAAGCTTATTGAATAGTTATTCTTATTTTCTTTTTGTTTTTATTTTTTTACGAAGTTTTTTCGTAGTGAGAACCCAATTCATTATGACTGAAGCCATGAGTGAGGTCGCGTGCGCTCATGATGAAGGCGCCTCAGTTTTTTAAATGCTCTGCGCGGTAGATTCAAACTACGGCGGATGAGTGTTTGAAGAGGGTGCCTTATGTAATAGGCATGTTCGTCAATGATTACGGGGCCACTACTAAATATTAGGTTTTCTTTATCTCCTTACAGGAGTCAAACCTATAGTCTCTGCATCATAATAGCACCACTTTTTCACAAATTCGAACATATTTAGATACAAAATCGTCCTAATAAGTGAATGATCAAGATGGGGACATGAACATTGACCTTCAGCTGGAATTAAACTAACTTATAGTAACATTTGTAAGGCACATTATATTGAGCTATAGTACTTTAAAAATACTTAAAAAACAGAAACATATATCTTTAAGCTATATACAAATACAGAAATAATAACAAGGATATACAGTATATAGGGAGAGTAAATCCCCTCTTTCTGGCTTAACTGTGTTGGTGGTGTAATGGTTTAGATGCTTATGTTCTGGGTGTGGTGTCCCAAGTTCGAATCCCAGGACCATATGCTTCCACTAGTTTATTCAAGTACATTGGGGTTTATAATTAATGATTAATGTTAAGAACGGGGTGTTACTTATTAAAAACATAGACATATATACAGTGGTGCTCTCATTAACGCAGACATTTCGTCCCAACCATTCACCGTGTTACCGAAGTTCGCGGTACTGAAACATCATACCTTATGGGGAAAATAAATTTTGTTCCTGCCAAAATCCCAAAGTCACCGTTTTGACAGAAAGGACATACATCACACATCATAGAAATAAGTAACACCCCATTCTTAACATTAATCATCCAATACAAACTCCAATGTATAGTACTTAAACTAATGAAAGCATATTATATGGTCTTCCCGGGATTCAAACTCGGGACACCACACCCAGAACATGAGCATCTAAACCATTACACCACCAACACATAAAGTACACTTCACACATCATAGAATTACAATAAGGTAACGGAGGGGGAGGCATTTAGTTTACATAACAGTGGGAGAGATCCTTAAATTCATCAAGAATATTGAGGTACACGCCGGCCGACAGATGTAAACTATGAAGAGTGGTTGAAGAAGCTAGGACTACCAACACTGGCATATAGGAGGGCAAGAGGCGACATGATTGAAACATACAAGATACTGACAGGAGTGTACGATCAGGAGGTGTGCAACAATGGTTTTGTGATTCAAGAGGACAGAAGGACGTGGGTACCGTCAACTGGGGCGAATTCGGTCGATTTTTGCGTATTTCTGTAGCATGTAGTCTTGTTTTATCTCAATGTAAGATCTTAAGTATTGTATGTGTAGCTGGTACATTGGGGTATACAATCATAGCATTAAACAAATTAAAATACATTGCATATATTTATTATAAATATAATAAAGGTGTCGGAATTCGGACACGATTTGGGGCTATTTTGGACACCTAGCCTGAATTCGGACAAAGATTTAAAATACATTCATAGGACTAACCAGTGATCCCAGTATAGATTCGGATCTTTCAGGGGTCAATTCGGACATCATTGAACATTTTATAAGGGTCTTATCACACTCCCTGAAAACGTAAAGACCATAAATACCATATCGTAAGATACGACACTTTTGGGGCACTTTCGGACATATCTGGATTTACTGACAAAACTCTGCGTAGCAGTATGACCCTAATAATGTAAAAGTAAGGATTATTGTGACATAACTCAGAAATACCACGTGTAATGACAACTATAAACCCAATTACACTCAATATCCGAATCAGACAGGTTGTAGCTAAAGTTAGATTAAATAATATTATTTATTTAATTAATTTCCATCCTCTCCGAAATCGCCCAATTTTTACAGAAATTTAAAAAATAATAATTGAATACCCAATTACGGGAATAATATACAAGATAATGCCAATTAATTAATTTGTACTTTCACACTAATTACGAAAGTACATCTTGGCACCGTAAACTTTCCTGCATCTACTCCTCAACATGTTTGCCAAAGAAAGTTTGCCGATGTTACAATTTTTTATTTCTTTTTTATTTTTGTTTTATACTGTAATTTGTAATCGGTATATTGTAATTTGTAATCGGTATATATCACATTATAGCCTACTGTACATTAAAACTATTTAAGCAAGAAAGTTACATAAAAGCATTTTGGACAATCGAGTGAAAACAGATTTCTAATATATTTATTCGTTATCTATTTATTAATTTAATTAACTTTTAATTGACGTAAAGACTGAATTCGCCCCACGTCCAAATTAGCCCCAGTTGACGGTACACTCAAAGAAAATATTCATGGAAAGGTCAAGACTTGAAAAGAGGAAAAATTTGTTTTGTAATAGAGTAGTAAATTTAAATACCGGTACATAAAATACATAAAAATACATGATTGGAATGTACTGCCCCAGTATGTGATTGAGTCAGAATCTTTACAAACATTTGAGCCTAATTTAGACAAGGTATTGAGTAGACAAGATCTATTTTATAATTATAAAGCTAAACTTGAGTATGATAAAATTGTATTGACTGCCACTGCCACAGCCTACCACTTTTGGTGCGGGTCCCAAGCTGGATACATAGGTCTAAAAAGGCCTCTTCCAGAACGTCTACTGTAAGATACTGTAAGATAACAAGACTCTACTGTATATTAGGCAATTTGGACTATAGAACAGTAAAGTCCTACTCCAACACTGCTCCAACATGCAAACACTTGCCGACACAGGTGAAGTGACAAACAGCACCCAGGTAAGGCTCAGTCTCGAGTCCTGTGGCACCTATACGCACTCCACCAGCCTCGGCAGTGCCATATAAAGACAGTGCTAAGATAAAGACTTTATTGCATAGTAATGGCTGTTGGTCCACAAGTCTATCGACATCCCCACTATTAGTCGCCTTGTACGACACGCAGTAGGATGCGTGAGGCATATTCTTTTTTTCCTCCACCATTATATGAAGGCCCCCTTACTCCCTGGGGGGAGTATAAACAAAATCTACCTTTAGTGGAGAAGACGCTACTAGCTCATATTTGCGTTAGAGCATTTTTCTCTCACCAACATCTTGGCAAACTCCTTGACTTGCTGCTGGGTGGAACAGTCAAAGGAATAGGAGAGCAGCCCGTTGCCTCTCACCAACATATTCTGTTTAACCTGTAAAAGGTGGAAGTATACTGATAGTTATACATAATTTTTGTTATATACTGTATATGCATCAAGGAGACAAAGGTTATAGAGAGCCTATGTCTGGAGAGAGCTTTGGAAAAAAAATACCGTGCAATTCATATTTTTTCACCAACCAACTTTACTTCTAAACTCAATTAACCCTTTCACGCACGTGTGGATGCAGGGGTTGGCAATTAGAAATATAGTTTTCTAAATCTTATAATTACCTCTCCAAAATTAGTTTTCTGCTCAAAGCTAACTCAAAAACAACTGCAGAGGTTAAAGTAACTAAAATAATGCTTTCTAAAACACCCCTGATGGTCACAAAGTCTTTAATGTATCCCAGAATAGGCTCAAATCGCGTCATGTGTGTGAAAGGGTTAATGAAATCAACAAATACATGTGGCACTCCAAGGACTCGAACCTAGGATACTCAAACCAAAATTCCTCGCATTTATGCATTACGCTATTTAGACTGCCAATTTACAGTTGAAGATACTCGTCTCTGACTAACTCCACTACCAAGAATGCCGCCTTTGAGAGACCAAGGTTTATCATATATACATTTCTGTCATTTCCACATAGCGATTTTGATTATTTCTTTTGCATTTATCTTGGGTCGTCTCAGTTTTGGTTTGTTTATTTTGCAAATTTTAAAATGTATTGATATCATCATCATCATCATCTCCGACGCCTTGCTTCCCCCTGGGAAACCCCCACTAGAGGATGGCCATGACAGAAACGTCTCCAAGCTACTTTGTCAAGACATGCCTCCCCTGCCCGTGCCACAATGCCCCTTCCACTACGTGGAAGTTTTTCTTCAATATATTTTTCCACTTTCTTTTCCCATACCATAGGTGGTCTTCCACTACTAGCGGTTCCACTCACCTGACTCCCATATATCTTTCTTGGCATTCTGTCTTCATCCATTCTCTGAACATGACCATACCACCTCAAAGTACTTCTCTTTATCCACTCAACCACACCACAATCAATGCCCAAAGCCTGCTCTTCCATTCCAAAGGACTCGTACACTTCCCTATTACTTGGCCCATCTAGCCTATTCATGCCAGCTGCCATTCTGAAAAAGCTCATCTCCACAGCTCTTAGTTTGAAGAGGTCCTCGTCACTTGCTGTCCATGTCTCGCTTCCATACGAGAGTGTTGGGAGCAGCACACTGTTTCTCAGTGACTTTTTGACTTCCTGGCTAACCATTCTTCCTTTGAGAATACTATCAAGTTCTCCAATCACTTTTCTCCCTTGCATTTTTCTCTCTTTTATCTCACTCTCCATTTTACCATATTTGCATAGTACAGCTCCCAAATACTTGAAACTTTCAACCTCTTCTAGTACTTCATTTTTCAATTTTATTTTACAACTTTTCTTGTGTTCTTTCTTGATTCTATATTTTTCCTTAAAATCTATAGTTTCATGCATTCTTCTCTCAAACACCATTACCTTACATTTCCCTACATTGACCTTTAACTTTCTCTTTTCACATACCCTGTCAAAGTCAGTGACCACTCTCTGAAGTTCTTCAGCATTTTCCGCCAACAGGACTGCATCGTCCGCATATAGGCATGTTAAAATCTTCCATGTTCTTCCCTCTGATTCCAGTCTAGCTCCCACACCCATTGATACAGCCCTACATTCCCTAATCACTCCATCCATGTATATATTGAACAACCAAGCTGACATGACACATCCCTGTCTTACACCTACATTGACCTCAAAACTTTCACTTAACTTATCCCCTACCTTCACATTTGCCATTGCATTCCTATAAAAAGATTTTACTGCCATTAGCAACTTTCCTCCCACACCATATACTGTTAACACATCCCACAGGCCCTCCCAGTCTACTTTGTCGTAGGCTTTTTCCAAATCCATGAATGCTGCATAGAGTTTTCTGTTTTTGGCCAGATACTTCTCTACCAACAATCGCATTGAGGCTATCTGGTCAACGCAGCCCCTGCCCTTTCTGAAACCTCCCTGTTCCTCGCCTATTTTGTCATCCGTTATCTTCTGTAGCCTCTGTGTTACTACTCTTGCGTGTACCTTTCCAGGTATGCTAAGCAAGCTAATTCCCCTATAATTCTTACACTCTTCTTTACTACCCTTCCCTTTGTACAAGGGTACTATCACTGCTTTCCTCCAGTCCTCTGGTACACTTTCCTTTTCCCATGCTAATTTACATAACCTATGCATTATGTCAACAGCTTCTTCTCCTCCATATCTCAGCATTTCACCTGGGATGTTATCTACTCCAGCAGCTTTGCCCATTTTAAGTCTATTGATTGCTTCTTTTACTTCTTCTCTGCTTATCTGGCTTTCAACTACCCTGTTTATTCTACCTCTCTCCATTCCTATGGATGAGATCTTTGCCTTCCCCCTACTCTTTACAGCTAAGCTACTAAAATGATCTTTCCATACTTTCACCACACCATATTTATATTTCTGGATTATTAACCCCTTCTGTACCTACTGGATGCACATGGTGTTAAGTATCATTTCTATGCAGATGATTCACAGTTGTATATTGAAATTAATAATATCGATGAGGTAAAGAATAAATTTTCATCACTCTTGTCAGACTTGAAGATTTGGATGACTAGAAGGAAGCTCAAATTGAATGACAACAAGACGGGAGATTATAGTCATAAATGGTAATTTGAGAAATAGTGTCCATGAAGATTTTGGATGTCTAGAATTCGGTGAATCACAGCTCCAACCTTTGTAATCAGTGAAAAACTTGGGCGTTGTATTCGACAAAAATCTGAACTTTAAGAATCATATAAATAGTGTCGTGAAGAGTTGTCACCTTTACATTCGTAACCTTTATGCTATAAGGAAGTTCTTGAGCAAGGAATCTCTTTTGACCCTCATTCATTCATTTGTTATATCTAGAATTGATTACTGTAATTCATTGTTTATTGGTCTACCAAATATTACTTTGAAGAAACTCCAGTCTGTTCTTAATAGGTGTGCTAGACTAATATTTTCACTTCCACCCAGAACACCCACCACATATTATCTAATAGATCTACATTGGCTTCCCATCAAGGCCAAAATAGAGTTTAAAGTGTGCCTACTGACATTTAAGGTGCTGAGGTTTGGTGAGCCTAAGTATTTGTTGGATCTTCTATTTCCAACACATAATGAGTCAAATGTGAATTTGCGTAGTGGTGATGACCCATATCGTCTTTATGAGCACAGAGCCATTGGGGAACGTGCTTTTGCTGCTAGATCCTTTTCTTATGTTGCCCCACGTCTATTCAATCGACTTCCTGTGTCACTTAAGCAGTTGAATTGTGTTGACGCTTTTAACCCCTGGTTCCCGGAAGGGCTCTGAGGCACCCATAACATACTAGGGCCCGGAACACGGATGGGCTCTGAGGCACCGGAAGCTTGAAAGCCTGTAAGCTGGTTTTGAAAGCCGTCCGTCTGACGTATATAAACACAGACGGTTGGACCGACGCCGCGCACCTCCGAACACAAGAAGGAGAGGCGTCGTTTGTTTTTGTGTGGCTGTGTGTTGTTTCAGTAGTGAAAAGTGTCATTGCCACGAAACTCTCTCCACAGAAATCGTCATTACAACTGAACCAGTTGACTTAGAGAGCTCTACTTAACGCGAGTCTACAGGTACAAAACACATCTACGCTTGGAGATGCATGGGAATGCGGTAGCAGTTAAAATAACAAAGATACGGTAGCCTAGGCAAGACGTTTTTCGGCCAAATCCCCCGGGTTTCAAGGATATCTTATAGAATGCGAACCCGGTCTGTGAGGGTTAAGAGGCAACTGAAGCCGCACATATTTCTGAGGGCTTATGATATTGGGGAGCATAGAGTTACTGATGACTAAAAGCTCTAATTTTTTTTGTTTTTTTTAAATGGAAAAATTTAAGTTAACCCTCCAGCCCCGGGCCCTCTAGCTCGCGACTGTGCTGTGGTACCGGGGGTTTTGACGATCTTTGGGCTATGTTAACTCATCTGTAATTCAATAAATATGACATGTAATGTAATGAATAAAAAAGTAAAATGTTCCACAAACCTTCCTCTGTAGAATGCCGTTGAGTAGAGGTCTCTAGCCCGAGTGATTGCGTAATGGTGAGCGCGGGAAGACGAGTGCTTTTCGGCGGCAAATTATTCCCGCGTTCGGATGCGTCGCCCCGGCCACGGCTACCACGCACCTAGCCGCTCGTCGCGCCAAAGTGTTTATCTCCCTTAGACGATTTTAGTGTTTGATATTGAGAATGTGATGTTTATTTGATATTACAGTATTATAGTTATTTTGAGGCAAATTATATAAAGTATGTTTATTAGGGTATCACTGTCACTAATATTGCTAATTTTCACTCGATACCGTACATTTTATTAGTAATTGAGGTAGGTTATTGTTATATTAGGCACTGATTATTAGTTATCACAGGTGTTTATTATACTTTGGCCATCAAGTATTAGGTCTTGTGTCACTTTTACTTTGATAAATATGCTTTAGAGAGTGTCACTGTCACTGATAATGCTCATTTTCACTCGATACGATACATTTTATTAGTAATTGAGGTAGGTTATTGGTATATTAGGCACTGATTATTCGTTATCACAGGTGTTTATTATACTTTGGCCATCAAATATTAGGTCTTGTGTCACTTTCGCTTTGTTATATGCTTTGTAAACGTTTTATATACAATTTATTGTGTCTTTTTTCACTGATTTATATATTTCTATAGGTTGTAATCATATGAATGTCACTTATTATATACATATGTGTCACTTTCACATATTATTATGGTGTAATTGTATTTGTATAAATGTTCTCATAATACATGACTTTTGTATAACAATAAATTGTTTTACTTCCACTTTTTGCCTATATATACTGTATACTGTACATATTGTCATTATCTTTGGCACTTTCACTATGATTATTAAAACTCCTGCTTGGAGTGGTAATCAAAGAAGCACCCTTCAGCACAGAGTGCCACCCTGCACTCCACACACTCCAGGGTGGACTTTTTACCTGACCTCGCCCTCAGCCTGGTGTTGTAGCAGACATGGCACCGCTTCTGCTGCGTTCTTCCTGATGCTAACTGAGGCAGGGAAACAAGCCTGTGCATATTCATGTAATATGCACAGTGCAAGCGGTCAGTAGCGGCGGGCCCAGCATGTGCCACTGCCCTCTGTGGCGTAGCATACTTCTCCAGGAGCTCCTTCAACACCTGCTTTTGGAACCTCCGCAGGCTATTGAACTTCCTGGGCGTGTTCTCATTCCAAAGCTTGTAGATGTTGTAGGCATTCAGAATGGACATGTCCACCATGTGTAGAAAGAACTTTTTGTACCATCTGCACGAGGTACGCAGGCAGTCAATGAAGCCTATCTGCATGTCGGACTTGTCCACCAGCCTCATGTTGATGTTGTAGTCCAGGACAGCATCGGGCTTGGTCACCCTGGCCTGGGTGCGGCGATCCACCTTGCCAGTCTCCACCATTTCCCCCTTGTGGATGGTGCTCAGGAGGTTGACCTTCCGCTGGTCGTGCCAGTGGATAGCCAGAATGGGCCCCGACTTCTTCCTGAACACATCGCCTTTTTTGGTCTTTGGAGGGAATGGTGGCATGCCCTTCCTTCTCCCTCGTACTGTGCCTACAGTCCCCGTCTTGCGCTCATGCAGGTACAGTACTTTGAGAGAGTGGGGGACGTGTAGTAATTGTCCGTGAAAAGGACGTGATTCTTGTGGAAATAGCGGTCCATCATGGCTTGCACCACTGCTCCGCCAAAGCCAATGAGGGGGTCCACAAGCACGTCCCCTTGGTTCCCGCTGTAGACCAGGAAGTCCAGGACATAGCCAGTTTTGCAGTCGCACAGCACAAAGAATTTTATGCCAAAGCGATGTCTTTTTGAGGGGATGTACTGCCGGAAGCTGAGTTTTCCCCGGAACAGCACAAGAGACTCGTCAATGACGACCTTGCAGAAGGGCTTGAAGTAGGAGGTGAAGCGTTCTCGCATCATCTCGTACAACGTCCTAATCTTCCACAGCTTGTCTGGGAGGTGGACGTCGGTGTTGGTGACAAGATGGAGCGCTGCGAGGATATCAAGGTATCGGTCGCGAGACATATAATTCCCGAAGGCAGGGGTGGATATGAGATCATTGGTGATCCAATAGTCAGGCAACCTATGCTTCTTGACATGAGGCATTAGCATGGTGAGTGCCAGGAACACCATGAACTTGTGATGAGTCACTGGGGTCCACTGCCTCATGTGGCCCTTGGTCACCTTGCCCAAAAAGTGGACCTGGAATTGGTGCTGCTTATTTGTCTCTTTGACAACATACCCTACCACCTCCTCATCAAAGAAGGCCTCAAAAAGTTTGTGTGGTGGAGCATTGGGGCCTGCGGGAAAATTGGGGGTAATGCCTGAACCCTCCTGTACCTCGTCAAAAGCTGGCACATCAGGGTTGTACTCATCCCCGTCACTACGTCTTGCCACTGAAAAACGTAGAATGGGTCTTGTCGACGCTGACGTGGAGCTCCAGCTGGTGGCCCAGCACGCCCACGGCCAACTCAGGTGGCGCGTGCCCTAGGGCGGCCAGGGCGGCGGCCAGCACGACGCCGGGCCAAGCGGATGGGTTGAGGATCGTCCATGTCCATGTAGTCATCGTCAGAGTGGTCATCTTGCCCTGACGGTGGACCTACATAATCATGGCCAGAGTCTTCTGAGTGGTGCCCTTCATCATCAGTGGCCCCCACATAATCTGGCGGGGAACGAGTGATGCGTGGGCGGCGTGCGGGTGGCACGAGGTGGGGAAGGAGTGGCAGGTGAGGCTATGTCCCCCGGAGGTCCTGGGCTCCTTGGCCTGCGACGAGTGACAGAAAGCAATGCTTCACTGTCACTAGGCCCAGGTATTGGTGATGCGAGCTCAAATACTTCTTCAGGAAGACATGTTGAAGGCAGGAGAGGTGGGGAGGACCGTGGGGAAAGTTGCGGGGGCGTATGGCTGGGGCGGGCAGGGGTGGACGCCGCGGGAGCCTCGAACAAAGCCCGCTTACTTTTCTGTCCTTTTTTGGCATATTTCCTGCCTTTCCCCTTTTCGGCAGCAGTATGTCTTCTGTCGGGGTACCTAGGAGGCAAATAGGCCGAAAGTGGGGGGTCCTCAACCCTTGGCAGTGGTGGGGGTGGTGGGGAAGAATGCGGGGCACCCGGGTCATCTTGGGTGGCTTGGGTAAATAAGGGAGAAAATGGCGGGCGAGATGAGTCACCACGCTCACCCTCATCGTCCTATCGTCCAATTAGCTTAACCTCAGTTGTATGTAAAATGCTAGAAACGGTCATACGAGACAGACTCGTAAATCACTTAGAGGAAAATAACATACTTAAAGATACTCAACACGGCTTTCGTAAAAAACGTTCCTGTTTAACAAACCTCTTAGACTTCTTCCACGATATCCTCAACCTCTACGATGAGAGTAAAGCTGTAGATATTATATACCTTGATTTTCAAAAGGCCTTTGACAAAGTTCCCCACAAACGTTTACTGCTAAAACTAAAAGTGCATGGAATACAAGACGGTGTGTTGAAATGGATAGAAAATTGGCTCAGCGACAGAAAGCAAAGAGTAGTCATAAACGGTAAGGCATCTAAATGGACCAATGTAAGTAGCGGGGTACCCCAGGGATCGGTACTAGGACCAATTCTCTTTCTAATTTACATCAACGACATAGATGAGGGTCTCACCTGTACAATCTCAAAATTTGCTGACGATACAAAAATTGCAAATAGCGTACTCTCAAAAGAACAAGTTGACGATATGCAACACAATCTAGATAAATTGTCATGTTGGGCCCAAATTTGGCAAATGAGTTTCAATGCGGATAAATGTAAAGTACTACATATCGGATACCTAAATGAGAAAGCAAACTATTCGATGAATGGCACTCAGCTTAAGAATGTACAGTAAACAGAGAAACCGATCTGGGAGTAACAATATCGAGTAACCTAAAACCGAGTCAACAATGTTCAGAAGTTGTTAAGAAGGCAAACAAAATAATTGGCTTTATAGGCAGGTCATTTGAGCATAAATCCAAAGAAGTTATCCTAACCCTTTACAATTCCTTAGTCCACCCTCTTCTGGAATGCTGCGTTCAATCCTGGTGCCCTTATTACCAAAAAGATATAAACAAGCTAGAACGAGTTCAACGTAGAGTTACCAAAATGATACCTAGCCTAAAGAACAAACCATACGAAGAGCGTCTTAGAGAATTAAATCTATTTCCTTTAACCCAGCGCAGATTAAGAGGTGACTTAATTCAAGTGTTCAAAATCATCAAAGGCATCGACAATATGAACTGTAGTAAGTACTTCACTATCGACCAATCTAATTACACGCGGGGAAACGGTTGCAAAATTATTGGTAAATCTTTTAACTCACACGAATCTAAGAATTTCTTCTTCAATCGAGTTGTCAACTTGTGGAATGGGCTTCCCCGAAACGTTATAGACTGCATCACCGTTGATTCATTTAAACTCCGCCTAGACAAATATCTCGCATCAAACCCGCGACTGACTGCGTTTGTAAATGAATAACTTTATTTTATCCCCCCCTCAGTTACTAACCCATCTGTCCCCTACTAACTTCCTAATCCTGCCACGGACATTAGTTCCAGGGCAGTAATTCCCTTTCCAATGTTCCCTTACCCACTCTAAACCACTGTTTGGACACTTGATCCTCAGTGTTTTGGAGGACAAGCAACCTAGAGGGTCACTAGATCTGTTGTTGCTTGATTTCCTTTGTACTCCTTTGTACTTTGTACTCACAGCCTCATCCTCACCAAGTCTTTTGGCTTCTTCCCTAGCTGCCACGGCCGCCTTTTCAAGTATTTGCTTCTTATAAAGGTGTAGCTTGAAAGGCGATTTAGCTGGCGAAGGGCTTGGAGTCGTGTCACTCATGTGAAACTTGGAGAGTGACCTCGAACTCTCCCACTCACTCACTCTCTGCAATTCACTGTCTTCAGGTAAAACAGCTTCCTCAAAAGCTGGTACATCACCTTCATCACTCTCATCACTCTCTGTTCACTCGCAAATCCCACGAATTGCTCGTCTTTGTCACTCTCATCGCCATAATCACTCGACTGATAATTAGCCGAGTTATCACTGCCTTCATCATCAACATTATGCTGTGCATCAGCACGCTCATAAAGTCTCAATGTCGTCTCAATACCTCCGGGAGATAACACATTTAGGCGATGGCGTCGGGGTAAGGCGCGACGAACTAGGGCGGGCGTCGTAGGGAGCACGGTATCGGACACAGCGGAATCACTATTTGGCGTACTATCCACGATGGCGTCGGGGTAGATACTGTTGCTGTGGCGTAGTTTACGTCTGGTGGCGCCACCTACCCTCCCACGATACCAAAAATTTACGCGCAGCATTCGAAAGCACGTACGCAAGCAATGGGCGTTCAAGAGCCCTTCCGGGTTGCGCGGGCCGAGTTTGTTATGGGCGTTCAAGAGCCCTTCCGGGTCTGGAGGGTTAATGTGAGCGCTCGTGAATCCACTTGGAGAATTGGCGCTCGAACAAATAAAATACCAGCATATTATTATTATTATTATTACCGGCTGTGTCTTTTTACTTTATTCTGGCTATTAGACGATCTTATTCAGTTTCAAAAGGGCCTCCAGCAATTAACATGCTTCGAACTATCTCTCTCAATACATTTTACTACCACAGATCCTTCTTAACCCTCCTGGCCCGGGCAGGCTCTCAAAATGACAGTGTGGGCTACCCGGGCGATCTGGCCGAAAAACGTCTAGGCCTAGGCTACCGTATTTTTGTTTAGTTTAACTGCTAGAAATTTCCCACGCATCTATAAATGTAGTGCGGTTTCCAATCTGTAGACTGGCGTTGAGTAGAGCTCTCTATGTCAACTGGTTCAGTTGTGATGACGATTTCAGTGGAGAGCACTTGCAGGCGATGTTAGCAATATGACGATCTTTTCACTACTGAAACAACGACATACAGACATACAATAACAAACGAGTCTTCTCTTTCTTGTTTTCGGAGGTGCGGTGACGTAACGATCGGCTTTGTTTACATGCGTCGGACGCACGGCGTTCAGACCAAGCTGAATAGGCTTTCAAGCTTACAGATTTTAAAATGACACCCGGGCTCCTGCCCTTAGTTCGTGGTGTCATTTTAAAATTACAACCGGGCCAGGAGGGTTAAACTGCAAAGAATCCTCTAAATATAGGTAAATAAAAAGACATCGCCAGTACAGAAGGGGTTAACAAGCGAGGTTTAGCATCCTCTACCCATCCTTAAGGGGGGATGGGCCGCTTTTCTGGATCACTTTCTCCCTCATGTTTAGCCCCATTAGTTTTCAGATGTTAAGATGTTTGCCCCATTAGTTAGTCGATTTTAAGACCTTTTGCCCCATTTCTTCGTCAATATTTAGACCTTTCGTGCTATTTAAGCGTCGATTTTTTTTCCCTGGCGAACGATAGTGAGCCTGTAATAATGGAAGAACCGGCCTTTGGCCGGTACATTTTTCTTCCGAAAAATTTACAAAATTATCTAGAAGGGGGATCTAATGGATGTTTTTTTTAAATTTAATGGAGGTCTAGGGAGGAAACTAAGAAAATCATAAAAATATCAATAAAAAGGCAAATAAATGGCCCATCTCCCCTTAATCGTTTCTGTCTGTCTCGATACTGTCCTACAATTCCTTCTGGGGGCAGGGGGCTAGGGATCCTCCTCCCCTTGTAAAATTCATCTACTAGACAAGACAGAGTAAGGGGCGCGGGAATGCGAAAGTGGTTCCGCACCCTAAGAACTGGAACTGTAAATGTTGTGTCTGTTCGGGCTCTGTCTAGAGTCGGCCACTCCCAGCTGTGGGGTATGTGCCTGAGTACATACGTACATACCGCATAGCTAGGGGTGGCCGACTCAAGACAAGCCCGAACAGAAACAACAAAATTAAAAAAGAAAACAAAAATTCACAAACATCATCTAGGTCACATGCATAGGCCTATACTAACAAAATATTGGCATTTGTGAATTTTTATCAGATTCCCTGGTTCCCTGTGTTACAAGCCTGGTTAGCTATTAACCCTTCTTGCCTGGGCAGCATTTCTAAATGTTGATAGTCTTACCCGGGCGATCTGGCCAAAAAAAGTTGCATGTAAACATAGGCCTATTTGTGTTAATTTAATAGCTGGAGAATTCACACATATCTCAAAATGTAGCCCTTACTTGTATCTGTATACTGGCGTTGAGTAGAGCTCTCTAGGTCAACTCTAGGTTCAAGTCATCATCATCATCATCATCTCCGACGCCTTGTTTCCACCTGGGAAACCCCCGCTAAAGGATGGCCATGGCAGAAACGTCTCCAGGCTACTTTGTCAAGACATGCCTCCTTTGCCCGTGCCACAATGCCCCTTCCACTACGTGGAAGTTTTTCTTCAATATATTTTTCCACTTTCTTTTCCCATACCATAGGTGGTCTTCCACTATTAGCTGTTCCACTCACCTGACTCCCATATATCTTTCTTGACATTCTGTCTTCATCCATTCTCTGAACATGACCATACCACCTCAAAGTACTTCTCTTTATCCACTCAACCACTCCACAATCAATGCCTAAAGCTTGCTCTTCCATTCCAAAGGACTCATACACTCCCCTATTACTTGGCCCATCTAGCCTATTCACACCAGCTGCCATTCTGAAAAAGCTCATCTCTATAGCTCTTAGTTTGGAGAGGTCCTCGTCACTTGCTGTCCATGTTTCACTTCCATACGAGAGTGTTGGGAGCAGCACACTGTTTCTCAGTGACTTTTTAACTTCCTGACTAACCATTCTTCCTTTGAGAATACTATCAAGTTCTCCAATCACCTTTCTCCCTTGCACTTTTCTCTCTTTTATCTCACTCTCCATTTTACCATATTTGCATAGTACAGCTCCCAAATACTTGAAGCTTTCAACCTCTTCCAGTACTTGTACTTCATTTTTCATTTTTATTTTACAACTTTTCTCATGTTCCATCTTAATTCTATATTTTGCCTTAAAATCTATGGCTTCATGCATTCTTCTCTCAAACACCATTATCTTACATTTTGCTACATTGACCTTTAACCCTTTGGCGCACGATGACTCTATGTGCGTCATTAGGGTATTTTTCCCTAAGTGTAAGATGACTCTATGTGAGTCATTGAACTTAAAAATATTCGCCAAAAATTAAGTTGTCGTCTGACGTGCGTCATATTTGGCACATATACTCAGTATTAAGTCTAGTTCAATGGGTACAATTGGCAACCCCCTCAGTTTAACGGTTGACTTACGGCTGGCATGGGAAGAGAGCAGAGTACAGCTCAGTCTGTTTTCGATACTTTCACGTTTATTCGTGTATCTCAGTAACTATTTGGTTTATAGTAATTCTGAAGTTACCAGTGGAATTCTCATAAAATTCCGCTTCCATATATGTATGCAAATCAAAAATGTTGTGGGCAAAATTTTGAGCTAGCGCGAGTTGGAAATAAGGTATATCGATTTTTGTTATATAATTCTTATTTCGGAGTGCCCCAATGTGGTTGTTTTGTATTTATTCTATGTTTTTACTTGCTTATCTTCAAGTTCAATCAATACCGAAGCTGATGGTACCTCATTTATCCAAATACAAGGATTTTTTGGTGGATAAAAACGTCACAGAAACAAATTATCGCCAGGCACAAAACTGGCTCTGAGTGAGCTGAGATATACTTTGGGAGTGGGGAAAAACTTGTTTGGAAACTATAGGTGCGCCTAAGGGTTAACTTTCTCTTTTCGCATACCCTGTCAAAGTCTGTGACCACTTTCTGAAGTTCTACATTTTCCGCCAACAGGACTGCATCATCCGCATATACAGTAGGCATGTTAAAATCTGTCATGCTCTTCCCTCTCATTCCAGTCTAGCTCCAACTCCCATTGATCCCGCCCTAAATTCTCTAATCACTCCATCCATGTATATATTGAACAACCAAGCTGACATGACACATCCCTGTCTTACTCCTACATTGACCTCAAAACTTTCACTTAACTTATCCCCTACCTTCACATTTGCCGTTGCATTCCTATAAAAAGATTTTACTGCCATTAGCAACTTTCCTCCCACACCATATACTGTTAACACATCCCACAGACCTTCCCAGTCTACTTTGTCATAGGCTTTTTCTAAATCCATGAATGCTGCATAGAGTTTTCTGTTCTTGGCCAGATACTTCTCTACTAACAAACGCATTGAGGCTATCTGGTCAACGCAGCCCCTGCCCTTTCTGAAACCTCCCTGTTCCTCGCCTATTTTGTCATCCGTTATCTTCTGCAGTCTCTCTGTTACTACTCTTGCATATACCTTTCCAGGTATGCTAAGCAAGCTAATTCCCCTATAACTCTTACACTTCTCTTTACTACCCTTCCCTTTGTACAAGGGTACTATCACTGCTTTCTTCCAGTCCTCTGGTACACTTTCCTTTTCCCATGCTAATTTACATTGGGCGGGTGCCCAACCCCGAAAGGAGTTGAAATAGGGGAGCTATCCCCCCGCCAAAGGCGGCTTTCTAGGGCCTTTCCTAGCTGATGCTGAGAGGATTGGGTTCTAGTCATGTGGTGATAGGCTGGTCTATCAGAGTGAGAGCTGAGCGATCTCTGCCATACCCATAGCTTACTCTGACTGTTCCTTTTACTTATATATCTTCTAGATCTCAAGTGACGGCGTCTTTTCCGTGGATTGACCTCCCTACTGCCAAGATTGGGAGCCAAAGCGTCACATTTTTCCCTTGCCCCTCACCTTTCCCTTCATAATTGCTGAGTGGCACAGGGCCTTGGGTGGGGCTTTGGTTTCCCGGGCGTTTCCGCACCCTCCTCAGCTCCCTGCCTTGGAGTGGCTTCGGTCACCCGGGCTTTGTTAGTGGTAAGCAGGGAGGGTTTTGTGGGGGCGCCCGTTTATGGCCTTGGCCTTGCTCGAGACCTTGGGGCTGTTCGGCCAGACAGCCTGGGGAACAACAACAACCTATGCATTATGTCAACAGCTTCTTCTCCTCCATATCTCAGCATCTCACCTGGGATGTTATTTACTCCAGCAGCTTTGCCCATTTAAGTCTATTGATTGCTTCTTTTACTTCTTCTCTGCTTATCTGGCTTTCAACTACCCTGTTTATTCTACCTCTCTCCATTCCCAAGGATGAGATTTTTGCCTTCCCCCTACTCTTTACAGCTAAGCTACTAAAATGATCTTTCCATACTTTCACTGCACCATCACCCTCCACTACCTTCCCATTCATGTCCTTCATTCTACCACCTGAGACACTCTCAGCCTTCTTCCCTCTGGCTTCTTTAACAGTTTTCCTCATCTGCCTTCCTTTTAGCGTCTTGTATCGTCCTCTTCACTCTTTGTTTCAAATATTTATATTCTTCTTTCCTCGCATCTCTAGTTATATTCTTTTGCAGCATACTCTTTCTCAACTCTTTCTTCTTTTTCACTATTTCTTCTATCTCTTTGCTAAACCATGCGTTACCTTTCTTCTTCCACATTTTAAATGTTTTCTTCCCACATACTTTCTCAGCTGCTTTGGTCATGGAGTCTCTTGTACCTTTCCATACTTCGTCTACAGTATTTCCCAGATCTATCATCACATCCATGTCCTTTATGGTCTCTTTCAGGATATCCTTGTATTTTGTTGCATTACATTCTTCATTTAATTTTCTCACATTTATACTTTCTACTGTCAGTTTTCTCTCTTTCCTCTCATATTTCCACTCCTTCCTTATCCTCACTTTTGTCAGCACTGTATAGTGGTCTGATCCCGTTAGTATACCTCGTACAGCTTTTGAATCTAAAATTCTTCCTTTCAGTCCGGAGTCCATCATGGCGTAATCAATTAAAGATTTCTGTTCCTGCTCACCTTCACCTCTGTGCCATGTATATCTATGTATGTGAAGATGTTTAAAAAATGTGTTAGCCAGAAACATTTCTCTCTCTGCACATAGGCTACTTCTAAAAGGAAGTCACCATTCATATTCCTACCCTCCACACCCCATTTACCCACTATACCTTCTATCTCCTTGTTTCCAACTCTACCATTCATGTCACCTACTAATATTACCTGTGAACACTCATGCCTTTCTCTTATACATTTATTGACTATATTCCAAAATTTTATATTTTCTTCCACACCTTTCCCAGTTTGAACAAAAACATAAAACAACAAACAATACGCTCAATGTAATGAATATTTATGAATTTATGTTCTATGAAAACATTCCACACTGATATTTGGTATTGATAAATACGCTCAATGTAATAATAAGGTTAAGGCCTTTTAATTAAATTTTAATTAATTTTAATTTTAATTTTTTAAATTACATTGAGCGTATTGTTTGTGTTTTTATGTTTTGTTCAACAAAACAAAAAAACTTTCTTGGTTGACTGGTGCATAGACACACATAAAAGTATACCTATCTATCCCGATCTTGCACTCGCACCATACAATTCTTGAGTCCACGCATCCATAGTTTTTCACACACTTCTTCAACCTTTCTGACAAAATTACTGCTACCCCTTACTTTTTCTTACGTTTATATCCTGCATCCAATCCAGACCAGACAACCCATCCTTCCCCACCCCACAAATCGTGCTCACTCTCACCGTCCCACACTCCAGAACCCAACAGGTGCATCTCACCTACCCCCCATACATCCACACATCCATCCTCGAGTTCTCGCATCAAACACTCTCTCTTTGCAAAGTCATTCATGCCATTGGTATTGAAGGCACAGACACGGAGTACGCTTTCCTTCACCCGAATGATGTTTCCGCCACTTTTCTGCTTTGCTCCTCCACCCCCGCGGGGTCCTGGCTGGCAGCATACCGAGCACAGTTATTTCCCAGGAGGACTTGGGGTCTGGACATAATGCCTCCAAACAGGGCGCCGGATTGTCAAAGGTTTTAGCTAAAAAGTACCTCGAAAAAGTACTGGTACTAACAACAGTAAAAACTTTAATTAAAAAAGGATTTAAGATTAAAAACAAAGTGTACTGTAGGTGGAACAGCACACCCGCCCTCCCCTTTGATTCCACCGTCAGAGAAAAAATAAAAGTTAAGAAAATTTAAAAAGGAGGATTAAAACAAGGACGGTGTAATAACAAGGATACCTCGAGAAGGGGGGGGGGGTAGGACTTGCTTACCGTAATTGCTCACGGTAAGCCATAGAGGTGCATTTTCAGCAAATACTTTAACAGGGCCCTGGGTGGGGCTTTTGTTTCCCGGGCGTTTCCGCACCCTCCTCAGCTCCCCGCCTTTGAGTGGCTTCGGTCACCTGGGCATTATTAGTGGTAAGCTGGGAGGGTTCTGTGGGGGTGCTCGGTTATGGCCTTGGCCTTGCTCGGGACCTTGGGGCTGCTCGGCCAGACAGCCTGAGGAACAGCAACAACAACAACAACAACAACCAATACTGTTTTACTTTAAGTGTGATGATTATTTCCGTGAAGAGAATTTTTCCGCATATTTAGCCATATCGGACACTTTGGAAGTCTAATTTTCGCTATAACTGGCAATGGCAGACAAGGACTGACTAATAAGCGATGTAGTTGAGGCTTGGTGGTGCTACGATCGACCTTGTTTACAAACGTTTCGCTGCGCGGCTTTCAAAGCACGCTTACGACGCTTTCAAGCATACAGATTTTAAAATGCCACCCGGGCTCCTGGCTTTCGCAATTTGCGGCATTTTAAAATGCTGCCCGGGCAGGAAGGGTAGCCTCTTGCCTCAGATATCAAGGGGAGGCAGTTGGTTTTTCGAGTCCTCCTCCTCTCTCATGTTAAGCCCTATTAGTTTTGAGATTTCAAGACATTCATCCTATTAGTTTGGTGATTTTCAGACCTTTTGCCCCATTTCTTTGCCAATATTAAGACCTTTCGTGCCATTTAGGTGTCAATTTTTTTCCTGGCGAGCGATAGCGAGCCTGTATTTGAAGAGGAATCGGCCTTCGGCCTGGACATTTTTCTACCAACCTCCGCCAAAGGCGGCTTTCTAGGGCCTTTCCTAGCTGATGCTGAGAGGATTGGGTTCTAGTCATGTGGTGATGGGCTGGTCTATCAGAGTGAGAACTGAGAGATCTCTGCCATACCCATAGCTTACTCGGACTGTTCCTTTTACTTATTTATTTTCTAGATCTCAAGTGACGGCGTCTCTTCCGTGGATTGACCTCCCAATCTACCAAGATTGGAAGCCAAAGCGTCACATTTTCCCTTTGCCCCTCAACTTTCTCTTCATAATTGCTGAGGGGCACCGGGACCTGGGTGCCGGGGCTTTGGTTTCCCGGGCATTTCTGCACCCTCCTCAGCTCCCCGCCATGTAGTGGCTTCGGTCACCCAGGCTTTATTGTGGTAGACAGGGAGGGTTCTGTGGGGGCGCTCGGTTATGGCCTTGGCCTCGCTCTGGGCCTTGGGGCTGTTCGGCCAGGCAGCCTGAGAAACAACAACAACAACCTCTATTTCCATACCTGCGTCCCTGCTTATCATTCCTCCTACAGTAGATATTTAAAAAAGAAGGAAGTGATAAAATGGCCAAAACAATGCTATTTCTCGTTAATTTTTGTACAGTCAGGTCGCCCAATACGCGATTCCACAATGCGCGAAAACCCTAATACACGAGTTACCCCTCGAAAATAACCAAAAACATTAATTACGCGAGGTGGTACCACAATACACGAATCGAGAGCTAAGAAGGGGCCAAATCCGCTATTCCCTCTTGATACGCGAGCACGGTCTACGTTTCGCGAGGCCCAGGCGTGGCTCCGAAAAGAGAAGAAGAAGGGCATACGCCTGCCTTCCCTCCCGCTTACCCTCCCTCCCTCCCTCCCTCCCACAGTCCCGCTCATAGCCGTGCAGAGTGACCCAACGTTTGTAGTGCCTGCCACTTTTTTCGCCATGCCACGCCAATATAAGAAGATAACACACAAAATGAAGGTGGAAGTGTTGGATCGCAAGAAAAAAGGAGAAGGAAACTGTGCAATAGGCCGTGCTATGGGCTTGTCAGAGTAAACTGTTCGTACGATTTGGTCAGGGAGGGAGAAGTTGGAGAGAATCGTGAAGTCCTACGGTCCTAGTCCTAGTCCTAGCCTATCTACTACTAATTTTAAGGTAAGGTTTCATATTTGTATTCATTGTTGTTCTTATATATAAGATATAGACTGTACTGTAGAGCCAAAAATGTCGAAAATAGGGCCAAAAATGTCGAAAATAGGCCATAATTGAAAGATGTCACCCAATCTAATTATTCCCATTTAAAGTTAGTTCCACAATACGCGAATTCGCAATACGCGATGCCTCCTGTCACCCCTATTCTCGCGAATTGGGGGTCCTGACTGTATATTCCTTCTCATATTCATTCAAGTTTTATAAAAAAAATTGCCTCGGTTTGACACCCTGGGAGAGAGGATTACAAAAAAGGTGTTGCGTCTCACCTCCTGGTTATATTGTGGCGGACAGAGAGGGCGGCAGCATTTATTCAAGCTGTAATTATCAACGAACTGGTCCTGCAGGGTGCGGTATAACAATCTGTTGCGTTTCTGGTACTGGTCGTCATCACGCTCACCCTCGTCGTTGGCCTGGAACTGTCTTAAGAGCCGTGGGGACAACACTGGCACCACAAAGTCCACCTGTGAACAAACAACACCATTAAAATTACATACTGTAGATCTATAGCATTGTACTGTATACACAAATGTCAGTACAGTACCGATACTCAGTAGGCCTAAACATACATACCATACATACTGTACATACATACATAACATTTTAAGACTGAGTGATCCACACATACGTGCAGTTTCAGTCTCTTGTCCTAATGGCGGCATTCCAGGCTGTTAAGGGCTGCTTCACTTGTCAAGTTTTTGGATTTGAGATTGGCACGTATAGTCCGATCCCAGGTCTTCCTAGGACGACCCCTTGGTGCAGCTCCCTCCACAATCACAGACCTGCATCTTATCACCCAATTTTGTTCATCCATTCTCTCCACATACCCATACCATCTCAGTCTACTTGTACGCATCTCCTCGCTAATACTCTTTATACCTAAACGTCTCCTCAGCTCATTATTTGTTATTCTATCCTGCAGCCTGGCCCCACACATCCATCTCACCATTCTCATCTCATTACGTTCCATTATGTTGACATCCTCTACTTTAACGGCCCATGTTTCTGAGGCATACGTCATTGCCACTTCTAACACATGAGGCATACAGTGGAGCCCCCATCTTAGCTCCTAATTGGTTCCGCAGAAATAGAGCTAAGATTGAAACAGCCAGAATTGGGGCACTGTTCTTATGGGGAAAATTCTAATCGGTTCCGTGGTCATTCTAAAAGTTGCACTTTTCGTAAATGTTTAGTAGAAGGCCTTTTTCTAGTTATTAAAAATTTATTCTATGGTGTATTAGATGATATATAGAAGCAATAGAACTGTTAAAATTACCAAAATCCATTTTCTTTAGGATTGTCTCTCCCTCCACCCTCCCACTGCTCTTAGTTTTGTATTTGGCTTAGCCTAATATACACTTCCCGGGTCATTTTAACAGTTCTATTGCTTCTATATATCATAGGCCTATAATACACATTAGAATAAGTTTTTAATAACTAGAAAAAAAGGCCCAAATCTAAACAATTACCGCACTTTTTCCCAGTGTTAGCCTATGAAAACATGTTTTTTGTCTAGGCTACATCAAGTAGCATAGGCCTAAATCTTATGCATTGTAAATAATAATATAGACTAGGCTAAATGACAGTCCTAACCATAAATACTGTAGATTGGGGCATTGTTTGTATCATGCGAAATTTTTTAGGCCTAGCCTAGGCCCAGGTTCTAAATTCGTCCAGCCACCCCTCAAGTACCCATTTCGCCCCAAATACATCCAATAAATACATATTATGAGGAAAATATGTATAAATACATATTATGAGAAGATTACTTACCACACAGACTTTATTATAAATCATTGTCATATTTAGCCTAGCCTAGGCTAACATCGTCTAGGCTAGGCATTTCAATCGCTTTCGTCCGACATGGACTGGCCTTTGCTCTGTGTTTTGAGCATGAAATTCCTTCATTGCTACCACCAGGCCAACCATCCCTATCACTAGATGTACTAGAGGTTATAATAAACACGAGCGATAAGGGGTTCAGGCACTTGGGCTAGATTAATTAAGAAGAAGGAACACTGAGAGTAATCGGAATAAATATAAACAGGAGAGGAATAGATATGTTAACATAATTAGGCAAGTTAAAATGAACTATGAGAAGAACATAGTAAATAGATGTGAAAGTGACCCTAGATTATTTTATAAATATATAAACAGTAAGTTGAAGGTAAAGAAACAAATTACTAAATTAAGAGTTGATGCTAGGACGTATGAAAATGTATCGGACATGTGTGAGGTAATGAATAACAAATTGGGGTCAGTTTTTACTAGAGAGGAAGGTTTTGACGAACCACAGGCGGGAGTACTGGAGAGTGGTCTTAGTAAGATTGAAATAACTAGAGATGAGCTGTTATCTGCGATGAGAGGACTTGAAGTAAGGAAAGCTATGGGACCGGATGAAGTGTCTGCCTGGGTTTTAAAGGAGTGTGCAGAGCAATTAGTGGAGCCAGTAAGGGACATAATTCAAGCTTCCTTAGATAAAGGACAGGTTCCTGTTGAATGGAAAAGAGCTAATATCATCCCGATATACAAGAATGGAAACCCTGAGGACCCTCTAAACTATAGACCAGTTTCACTTACTAGTATTGTATGCAAGATTTGTGAAAAGCTAATTAGGAAGAGATGGATGAAAATGTTGGAGAGAAAGAAGATAATAACCCCAAAGCAATTTGGATTCAGAGAAGGGACATCTTGTGTTACCAGTTTGCTATGTTATTACAGTAGGGTGATAGACGTACTCCAAGAAAGAGGCAGATGGGTGGACTGCGTCTACTTAGACCTTTCCAAAGCATTCGATAAGGTACCACATAAGAGATTGTTATCTAAGCTTGAGACGCTAGGATGTGTCAGGGGAAGTTTGCTGAAATGGATGGAGAGCTATTTAACAGATAGGGAAATGAGGACCAACATTAGAGGAACTTCCTCATCGTGGCGGAAAGTTGAGAGTGGTGTGCCGCAGGGATCTGTGTTGGCACCTCTCATGTTCCTTATGTACGTGAATGACCTGCCGATAGGCATAAATTCCTACATGTCAATGTTTGCAGACGACGTAAACATTATGAGACAAATAACAAATAAAAGTAGTTGTGAGGAGCTGCAAGGGGATTTAGATAAAATATATGAATGGAGCACCAAGTGGAAAATGAAATTTAATATAAGTAAATGCCATGTGTTAAATATGGGAAGAAGTGTGAATAGACCAAATTGGGAGTACAGGGTGGGAGATAATATAATTAGCAAGGCCGAAAAAGAAAAGGATTTAGGGTTGATTATACAAGATAATTTGTCGCCAGAGAAACATATTAACAAGCTCTTTAGCGGAATGTATGCAATGGCCGGGAATATGAAAGTTGCTCTGAACTACTTGGATGAGACCATGGTAGCGAAAATTATGAAGAGTATGATTAGATCAAGGTTGGAGTATGCAGCAGTGGTGTGGTCCCCGCATCTAAAGAAGCATATTCACAAGTTAGAAAGAATCCAGAGAGCAGTTACTAGATTGGTTCCAAGTCTCAGAGAACTGCCATATGAAGGGAGGCTAGACAAATTAAATCTACCGAGTTTAAAAGAGAGGAGAGAGAGGGGAGACATGATAATGATGTACAAATGCACCCGGGGGCTGGAGAGGCTGGATAGGGAGGATATATTAATTATGGATACAGGAATAACTAGAGGCCACAGCTACAAAGTAAAAAGACCTACCTGCAAGAACGATATCAGGAAGTTTAGCTTCCCCTATAGATATATTGACAAATGGAATAGGCTGGAGGAGGAGGTGGTAGGGGCAAGGAACATCCATATTTTCAAGAAAAAATTGGATAAAAAGTAGACTGAGAGACGGGACAACACGAGCTTAGCTCAGCTCCTGTAAACTACAATTAGGTAAATACAATTAGGTAAATACAAAAAAGCTTGCAAACGGTTGTTTTGTCAACACAGATACTAGCTAAACTGCAAGCGTCTGCTTAGTGATGACGTCATACAAAGATGGCGGCATCTTGCGCATTTGACGATCGGATCTCGGATTCACTCGGATTTCGTCTCTAAACGGCAAGCACCTGGCAGATTCTTTTCGTTATGTTAAAACAAAATAATTGTTTTTGTTTGTTTTCTAGTTTTATGTAGAGTTTTTCATTGTTTGGGCTCTTTTTTCGGGTTTTGGCTGGGATTTTGATGCGAAAATTGGGGCTTTTGGCACGAAAATTGAAATTGGGAATATTTGGTGTGTCCCACGAAATTTGAATCAGCGAAGACTGATGTAGCGAAAATGGGGGCTCCACTTTCTGATCTTTCCCTTCAGTGGGAGAAGCATTCTTTTCATGGTCAGAATTGGCAGCAGTTCTCTGAACTTTCCCCAGCCATTTCTAATTCTAGCGATCGTGGCAGCCTCGGCCCCACCACCAGCAGAGATGGTATCCCCTAGGTAACAAAACTTGTCCACCAGCTCCAATAACTCATTTCCAATATTCACAGCCACAGGATCATCATTTAGCACAAGCTCGCCTTTGCACACTACGCACTCAAATTTCTTGATTTCTGACTTATTCTTCGGAAGGGGTCCTTTTATTCTACTACAGCGCTTACTCCCAGGGAGCACCGAACATCGACAGATGCTACACCGAATCTAGTTAGCGCCCATAACCTTTCCACACACTGCACATGGGTATTTACCGCTCTTTTCCACATTGCCTCGTCTCAATCTACAATGCATAACCTTGGTTTTGTTAATATTGACTCTTAAACCCTTGCTTGCCATGCCCTCTCTCCATCTTCTGAATTTGGCCTCAGCATCTTGCACATTGTCAGCTATTAGGACTAAATCGTCTGCATAAAACAGCTCCAACGGGAATCCGGATCTAAAATCTCTAGACAGTGCCTCCAGGACCATAATATAGAGAAGGGAGCTTAACACTGAACCCTGATGAACTCCAACACGGACTGTGAACTCCTCACTCAGTACACCTTTCACCCTCACCGCAGTTCGCGAATCCTCATAAGTCTTCATTATCACACGCACCAGCCACTTTTCCACACCAAGTTTCCTCAGAGCCCAATGCACAACATCTCTAGGCCTTCTCCAGGTCTAAGAACACAAAGTAAAGATCCCTTCCTTTTTAGTATCTTTCCTGTATCTGCCTGACTATGAAGATAGCATCGGTTGTACCATGTCCTGGCATTAAAACCAACTGCAAATCATCAATGGAGATGCTTTGCCTGATCAAACCCTCAAAGACTCTCTCACAGACCTTCATGATTTGATCAAGTATTTTCAGGCCCCTATAATTACCTCTATCTAGCGCGTCCCCTGTTCTTTTGTATATATTTACTATTACATTTTTGTGCCAATCCTCGAGGATTTTCTCATCTTTAGAGAAGACAGAGGATATACTTGAAAGAAAGAAAGAGGAGTTCTGGATGAATGTGGAGGCGTGCCTGGAGAAGTTTGACAAGAACGAAAGAATATTTCTGATTGGGGATATGAATGGTAAGGTGGGTGATAGGAAAGTTGAGGGAGTGGTGGGAGGGTGGGGGGTACCATCAGAGGTGAATGGGAATGGTAGTGCACTTGTGGACGTATGTGTGGGGAGGAGGCTGTGGATAGCCAACACCTTCTTCCGACACAGAATGATCCACAGGTACACGTGGAAACGGATGTTGACGATAAAGGATAAGACAGTGGTGGAACGAAAGTCATTGATTGATTATGTATGTGTGGATGAACGAATGAAGAAATCTGTGATGGATGCTAGGGTGTATAGGGGTATTGGAGGGGGTCTGTCTGATCATTATGTAGTGGTAGCTAAGGTTAGGATACAAAAGAAGTGGGTGAGGAGAGCGGGAGGGAGGCGAGAGGAGGGTGGAATGGTGAGGAGGGTGGAGAGGTTGCAGGAGGAGGAAGTCAGGGAGGAGTACAGGAGAGCAGTGGAAAGACGACTAGGTGGGTTCGACCTGGAAGTTATGAGGAAGTGGAGGAGATGAGCAAGGTGTTTAAGGATGAGATCTGTGCAGCATGTGAGGAGGTGTGTGGAGTGAGGAGAAGAGGGAGGGGAGTGAAAGGTACAGCATGGTGGACAGAAGAGGTAAGAATAGCTGTGGAAGAAAAGAAGAAAGCATATAGAGAGTGGTTGGGTAGTAGAGGGAATGAAGATTCCGAGAGACAGAAACGAGCGAGGTACGTGGAGAGTAAGAGGGTGGTGAAGAGAGTAGTGAAGGAAAGTAAGAGAAGAGTAGATGAGGAATTTGGAAGGAATCTGAGTGTAAAATGGAGGGAGAGTAAGAAACTGTTCTGGAAAGAAGTCAAGAAAGTTAGGGAAGGTAGCAAGGGAAACAGTAAGGGTGTGAAAGATAAGAATGGGAGAATGCTAGCCGAGAAGCAAGAGAGAGTCGAAAGATGGAGGGAGTACTTCAGTGAGTTGCTAAATGAAAGGAATGAAGAGCCAGCAAACATAGCTGGATATGGTATGGGAGGGAGAAGAAGAGAAGTAGTGGAGGAGGAGGTGGGGATCAGGAGGTCAGAAGTGTGGGAAGCCATGAAAAGAGTGAAGTTGGGGAAAGCACCAGGAACAGATGGAGTGTGTGGGGAAATGTTGAGGTATGGTGGTGAGATAGTGATAGAATGGGTATGGAAAATGTGCAAACTAGCATGGGAGAAGGGAGTGCACCCGATGACTGGAAGACTGGCATAATAGTCCCCCTATATAAGGCAAAGGGGAAAGAGGAGTGTGTGGTAACCACCGAGGAATATGTCTTCTAAGCGTAGTAGGGAAGGTATACAGTAGGGTAGTGATTGAGAGAGTGAGAGTGAGAACGGAGAAATGGATAGGCGACGAGCAGGGAGGTTTTAGGAAGGGAAGAGGATGTGTAGATCAGATTTTTACCCTGAATTGTGTTGTGGAGAAGTATCTGGAGAAGAAACAAAAGGTGTATGTTGCCTTTATGGACTTGGAGAAGGCCTATGACAGAGTGGATAGAGAAGGTTTGTGGAAAGTACTTAGAATATACGGAGTAGAGGGCAAGTTGCTGAAAGCAGTGAAGAGCATGTATGAGGGTGCAAAGGCGGCAGTACGTGTGGAGAGTGAGCAGAGCGAGTTCTTTGACCTGAATGTTGGTTTGAAACAGGGGTGTGTGATGTCCCCGTGGTTGTTTACTGTATATATGGATGGAGTTATGAAAGAAATACTATCAAGAGCAGTGGATGTTGGTGTATCGCTGAAAAGGGAGGGAATTGAGTGGAAGCTACCTATACTGCTGTTTGCGGATGATACAGTTCTGATGAGTGATAATGAATGGGAGTTGCAGGGTCTGGTAAATGAGTTTGGAACAGTGTGCGAAAAACGGAATTTGAAGGTAAATACGGAGAAGAGCAAGGTTATGGTCTTCGAAAGGGGTGAAGTCACAGAGTGTGAGGTGAAGCTGAACGGTCAGGCTATGGAGATCGTCAACTCTTTTAAGTATCTGGGCAGTGTGTTGAGTAAAGATGGGACTATGGATGAAGAGGTGCGGGAGAGGGTACAACAGGGGAAGAGGGTTGTAGGAACGCTAAAAGCAGTAACAAGAAATAGGGTGGTCAGTATGGAAGTGAAGAAGTCCTTGCATGACAGTGTGGTAATCCCGACACTGACTTACGGAAGCGAAGCATGGACGTTGGTTGAGAGACTCAGACCAAGAGTGAGAGCAGTGGAAATGAATTACTTAAGGAGTGCGTGCAGAGTTACATGGAGGGATAGACAGACTAATGAGGAAGTAAGAAGGAGGTGTGGTGTGGAGGTAGATGTGCTGGAAAGTGTGAAAAGGAACAACTTGAGATGGTTCGGCCATATGGAACGTATGGAAAGCGAGAGAATGACTAAGAGGGTGTACGAGAGCGAGGTGGAGGGACAGAGGGGGAGAGGTAGACCGAATATGAGGTGGAAGGATGGAGTGAGGAACTACATGAACGAAGGCGGTGCTGGTTGGGGGGAGGGGCGTCGACTGACTGGGGACAGAGGTGCATGGGGGCAGTTCGTTCGTGGCCACCCCTTCGGGGATCACGGCGTCAGGCAATAGATAGATAGATAGATAGAACCCTCCAGCCCCGGGGACTATAGCTCGCGACTGTGCTGCGGTACCGGGTGTTTTGACGATCTTTGGGCTATGTTAACTCCTCTGTAATTCAATGAATATGGCATGTAATGTTATGAATAAAAAAGAAAAAATGTTCCACAAACCTTCCTCTGTAGAATGGCGTTGAGTAGAGGTCTCTAGCCCCTCTGGTTGCATAATGGTGAGCGCGGGAAGACGAGTGCTTTTCGGCGGCAAATTCTTTCCGCGTTCGGATGCGTCGCCCCGGCCACGGCTACGACGCACCTAGCCGCTCGTCGCGCCAAAGTGTTTATCTCCCTTAGACGATTTTAGTGTTTGATATTGAGAATGTGATGTTTATTTGATATTTTTATAGTTATTTTGAGGCCAATTATATAAAGTACTGTATGTTTATTAGGGTATCACTGTCACTAATATTGGTCATTTTCACTCGATACTGTACATTATATTAGTAATTGAGGTAGGTTATTGTTATATTAGGCACTGATTATTAGTTATTACAGGTGTTTATTATACTTTCGCCATCAAGTATTGTGTCTTGTGTCACTTTCAGTTTGATAAATATGCTTTAGAGTGTCACTGTCACTGATAATGCTCATTTTCACTCGTTACCGTACATTTTATTAGTAATTGAGGTAGGTTATTGTTATATTAGGCACTGATTATTCGTTATAACAGGTGTTTATTATACTTTGGCAATCAAGTATTGTGTCTTGTGTCACTTTCACTTTAATAAATATGCTGTAGTGTCACTGTCACTGATAATGCTCATATTCACTCGATACCGTACATTTTATTAGTAATTGAGGTAGGTTATTGTTATATTAGGCACTGATTATTCGTTATCACAGGTGTTTATTATACTTTGGCCATCAAATATTAGATCTTGTGTCACTTTCACTTAGTTATATGCTTTGTAAACGTTTTATATACAATTTATTGTCTTTTTTCACTGATTTATATATTTCTATAGGTTGTAATCATATGAATGTCACTTATTATATACATATGTGTCACTTTCACATATTATTATGGTGTAATTGTATTTGTATCAATTTTCTCATAATACATGACTTTTGTATAACAATAAATTGGTTTACTTCCACTTTTTGCCTATATATATATATACTGTACATATTGTCCTTTTCTTTGTCACTTTCACTATGATTATTAGAACTCCTGCTTGGAGTGGTAATCAAAGAAGCACCCTATAGCACAGAGTGCCACCTTGCACTCCACACACTCCATGGTGGACATTTTACCTGACCTCGCCCTCAGCCTGCTGTTGTAGCAGACATTGCACCGCTTCTGCTGCGTTCTTCCTGATTCATTCTGAGGCAGGGAGCCAAGCCTGTGCCTATTCATGTAATATCCACACTGCAAGCGGTCAGTAACGGCGGGCCCAGGATGTGCCACTGCCCTCTGTGGTGTACCATACTTCTCCAGGAGCTCCGTCAACACCTGCTTTTGGAACCTCCGCAGGCTATTGAACTTCATGGGTGTGTTCACATTCCGAAGCTTGTATATATTGTAGGCATTCAGAACTGACATGTCCACCATATGCAGAAAGAACTTTTTGTACCATCTGCACGAGGTACGCAGGCAGTCAATGAAGCCTATCTGCATGTCGGACTTGTCCACCAGCCTCATGTTGATGTTGTAGTCCAGGACAGCATCGGGCTTGGTCACCCTGGCCTGGGTGCGGCGATCCACCTTGCTAGTCTCCACCATTTCACCCTTGTGGATGGTGCTCAGGAGGTTGACCTTCCGCTGGTCGTGCCAGTGGATAGCCAGAATGGGCCCCGACTTCTTCCTGAACATATCACCTTCTTTGGTCTTTGGAGGGAAAGGTGGCATGCCCTTCCTTTTCCCTCGTACTGTGCCTACAGTCCCCGTCTTGCGCTCATGCAGGTACTTTGAGAGAGTGTGGGACGTGTAGTAATTGTCCGTGTAGAGGACGTGATTCTTGTGAAAGTAGCGGTCCATTATGGCTTGCACCACTGCTCCGCCAAAGCCAATGAGGGGGTCCACAAGCACGTCCCCTTCCTTCCCGCTGTAGACCAGGAAGTCCAGGACATAGCCAGTTTGGCAGTCGCACAGCACAAAGAATTTTATGCCAAAGCGATGTCTTTTTGAGGGGATGTACTGCCGGAAGCTGAGTTTTCCCCGGAACAGCACAAGAGACTCATCAATGACGACCTTGCGGAAGGGCTTGAAGTAGGAGGTGAAGCGTTCTCGCATCATCTCGTACAACGTCCTAATCTTCCACAGCTTGTCTGGGAGGTGGACGTCAAGGTTGGTGACAAGATGGAGCGCTGCGAGGATATCAAGGTACCGGTCGCGAGACATATATTTCCCGAAGGCAGGGCTGGATATGAGATCATTGGTGATCCAATAGTCAGGCAACCTATGCTTCTTGACATGAGGCCTTAGCATGGTGAGTGCCAGGAACACCATGAACTCTTTATGAGTCACTGGGGTCCACTGCCTCATGTGGCCCTTGGTCTCCTTGCCCAAAAAGTGGACCTGGAATTGGTGCTGCTTATTTGTCTCTTTGACAACATAGCCTACCACCTCCTCATCAAAGAAGGCCTCAAATAGTTTGTGTGGTGGAGCATTGGGGCCTGCAGGAAAATTGGGGGTAATGCCTGAACCCTCCAGTACCTCATCAAAAGCTGGCACATCAGGGTTGTATCCATCCCCATCAACTACGTCTTGCCACTGAAAAACGTTGAATGGGTCTTGTCTACGCTGACGAGGAGCTCCAGCTGGTGGCCCAGCACGCCCACAGCCAACTCGGGAGGCGCGCGCCCTAGGGCGGCGAGGGCGTCGGCCAGGGCCGCGGCCAGCACGACGGGCAGCACGACGCCGGGCCAAGCGGATGGGTCGTGGGTCGTCGATGTCCATATAGTCATCGTCAGAGTGGTGATCTTGCCCTGACGGTGGACCTATGTAATCATGGCCAGAGTCTTCAGAGAGGTGCCCTTCATCATCAGTGGTCCCCACATAATCTGGCGGGGAACGAGTGATGCGTGGGCAGCGTGCGGGTGGGCGAGGTGGGGAAGGAGTGGCAGGTGAGGCTGTGTCCCCCCGAGGTCCTGGGCTCCTTGGCCTGCGACGAGTGACAGAAAGCAATGCTTCACTGTCACTAGGCCCAGGTATTGGTGATGCGGGCTCAAAGACTTCGTCAGGAACATATGTTGACGGCTGGAGAGGTGGAGAGGACCGTGGGGAAAGTTGCGGGGGCGTATGGCTGGGGCCGGCAGGGGTGGACGCCGCGGGAGCCTCGAACAAAACTCGCTTACTTGTCTTTCCTTTTTTGTCATATTTGCTGTCTTTCCCCTTTTCGGCAGCAGTATGTCTCCTGTCGGCGGACCTAGGAGGCAAATAGGCCGAAAGTGGGGGGTCCTCAACCCTTGGCAGTGGTGGGGGTGGTGGGGAAGAATGCGGGGCACCCGGGTCATCTGGATCATCTTGGGTGGCGTGGGTAGATAAGGCAGACAATGGCGGGCGAGAAGGGTCACCACGCTCACCCTCACTCACAGCCTCATCCTCACCAAGTATTTTGGCTTGTTCCCTAGCTGCCGCGGCTGCCTTTTCAAGTATTTTCTTCTTATATAAGTGTAGCTTGAAAGGCGATTTAGCTGGCGAAGGGCTTGGGGTCGTGTCACTCATGCGAAACTTGGAGAGTGACCTTGAACTCTCCCACTCACTCACTCTCTCAAGTTCACCATCTGTAGGTAAACCAGCTTCCTCAAAAACTGGTACATCACCTTCATCACTCTCTCATGTTCTCTCGCAAATCCCAGGAATTGCTCTTCTTTGTCACTCTCATGGCCATAATCACTCGACTTATAATTACTGGAGTCGTCACTGCCTTCATCATCAACAATATGCTTGGCATCAGCACGCTCCTAAAGTCTCAATGTCGTCTCAATACCTCCGGGAGATAACACATTTAGGCGATGGCGTCGGGGTAAGGCGCGACGAACTAGCACGGGCGTCGTAGGAAGCACGGTATCGGACACAGCGGAATCACTATTTGGCGTACTATCCATGATGGCGTCGGGGTAGATACTGATGCTGTGGCGTAGTTTACGTCTGGTGGAGCCACCTACCCTCCCACGATACCAAAAATTTACGCGCGGAATTCGAAAGCACTCACGCAAGCAATGGGCGTTCAAGAGCCCTTCCGGGTTGCGCGGGCCGAGGTTTTTATGGGCGTTAAAGAGCCCTTCCGGGGTGTAGGGGTAAATAATGGTGTTTATCATCTCAGTGACTAAGCTGACACCAGTCTCCCTTGAGGCTTTTATCATCTCAGCGACAATGTCAGAAAATGACAGAATTAGGTATCAAGAGTATTAATGATGACATGCATGCTAATAGGGTTGGATGGTTTGGACATGTGGAGAGGATAAATTAATTAAGTTGGGTGAAAAGACAAGTCTGTGAACGTGGAGGGAGCTGTACCAAGGAGTACACCAAGAAAAATGTGGGATCAGAATACAAAAACCTGACAAGTGAGGCAGGTATGACCAGGGCTGCCTGGAGTGCTGCCATTAGGACGTGAGACGAGAACAGCACTCGGTCTTTAATAAATTTATGTATGTATAAGCATGGGAGAAGGGAATACAGTAGTAACAGAATTATGAACCCCTGTATAAGTGTATAAGGGGAAAAAGGAGAGAGAGGTGTGTGGAAATCATAGGGGATAATTATCTTTGCATGAGAGAGAGAGAGAGAGAGAGAGAGAGAGTATACAAAGGAGTACAAAGGAAATCAAGCAACAACAGGTCTAGTGACCCTTCTAGGCTGCTTGTCCTCCAAAACACTGAGGATCAAGTGTCCAAACAGTGGTTTAGAGTGGGTAAGGGAACATTGGAAAGGGAACTACTGCCCTGGAACTAATGTCCGTGGCAGGACTAGGAAGTTAGTAGGGGACATATGGGTTAGTAACTGAGGGGAGGATACAATAAAGTTATTCATTTACAAACGCAGTCAGTCGCGGGTTTGATGCGAGATATTTGTCTACGCGGAGTTTAAATGAATCAACGGTGCTGCAGTCTATAACGTCTCGGGAAGCCCATTCCACAAGTTGACAACTCGATTGAAGAAGAAATTCTTAGATTCGTGTGAGTTAAAAGATTTACCACTAATTTTGCAACCGTTTCCCCGTGTGTAATTAGATTGGTCGATAGTGAAGTACTTACTACAGTTCATATTGTCGATGCCTTTGATGATTTTGAACACTTGAATTAAGTCACCTCTTAATCTGCGCTGGGTTAAAGGAAATAGATTTAATTCTCTAAGACGCTCTTCGTATGGTTTGTTCTTTAGGCTAGGTATCATTTTGGTAACTCTACGTTGAACTCGTTCTAGCTTGTTTATGTCTTTTTGGTAATAAGGGCACCAGCATTGAACGCAGTATTCCAGAAGAGGGCGGACTAATGAATTGTAAAGGTTAGGACAACGTCTTTGGATTTATGCTCAAATGACCTGCCTATAAAGCCAATTATTTTGTTTGCCTTCTTAACAACTTCTGAACATTGTTGACTCGGTTTTAGGTTACTCGATATTGTTACTCCCAGATCGGTTTCTCTGTTTACATTCTTAAGCTGAGTGCCATTCATCGAATAGTTTGCTTTCTCATTTAGGTATCCGATATGTAGTACTTTACATTTATCCGCATTGAAACTCATTTGCCAAATTTGGGCCCAATGTGACAATTTATCTAGATTGTGTTGCATATCGTCAACTTGTTCTTTTGAGAGTACGCTATTTGCAATTTTTGTATCGTCAGCAAATTTTGAGATTGTACAGGTGAGACCCTCATCTATGTCGTTGATGTAAATTAGAAAGAGAATTGATCCTAGTACTGATCCCTGGGGTACCCCGCTACTTACATTGGTCCATTTAGATGCCTTACCGTTCATGACTACTCTTTGCTTTCTGTCGCTGAGTCAATTTTCTATCCATTTCAACACACCGTTTTGTATTCCATGCGCTTTTAGTTTTAGCAGTAAACGTTTGTGGGGAACTTTGTCAAAGGCCTTTTGAAAATCAAGGTATATAATATCTACAGCTTTACTCTCATCGTAGAGGTTGAGTATATCGTGGAAGAAGTCTAAGAGGTTTCTTAAACAGGAACGTTTTTTACGAAAGCCGTGTTGAGTATCTTTAAGTATGTTATTTTCCTCTAAGTGATTTACGAGTCTGTCTCTTATGACCGTTTCTAGCATTTTACATACAACTGAGGTTAAGCTAATTGGACGATAGTTACTGGGTAGGGATTTGCTGCCTTTTTTGAATATCGGTGTTACGTTGGCTATCTTCCACTGGTCAGGCATAGTTACAGCCTGCAAGGATTTATTGAATAGTAATGTCAGTGGTTTGGAGAGCTCATCCTTAGCTTCCTTTAGAACTCTAGGCGAGATTGTATCAGGTCCAGGCATTTTATTTACCTTGAGTTTATCTAAACAATTCAATACTTCTCTCTCTGTAATGGTGATATTGCTTAGAACATCTGAATTATCAATCTGAATCGGCGATGGTGTAGGGATATCACTGAGGTCTTCTGTTGTAAAAACTGATGCAAAGAAGGTATTGAGGGCATTACTCATTTGTACTTCGTCTTTGGTGTATTCTCCATTTTCATTGACTAACGGTCCAACAGTTGAAGTAACTACTTTTTTCTTTCTGATATAACTATAGAATTCTTTCTATCTATCTATCTATCTATTGCCTGACGCCGTGATCCCCGAAGGGGTGGCCACGAACGAACCGCCCCCATGCACCTCTGTCCCCAGTCAGTCGACGCCCCTCCCCCCAACCAGCACCGCCTTCGTTCATGTAGTTCCTCACTCCATCCTTCCACCTCATATTCGGTCTACCTCTCCCCCTCTGTCCCTCCACCTCGCTCTCGTACACCCTCTTAGTCATTCTCTCGCTTTCCATACGTTCCATATGGCCGAACCATCTCAAGTTGTTCCTTTTCACACTTTCCAGCACATCTACCTCCACACCACACCTCCTTCTTACTTCCTCATTAGTCTGTCTATCCCTCCATGTAACTCCGCACGCACTCCTTAAGTAATTCATTTCCACTGCTCTCACTCTTGGTCTGAGTCTCTCAACCAACGGCCATGCTTCGCTTCCGTAAGTCAGTGTCGGGATTACCACACTGTCATGCAAGGACTTCTTCACTTCCATACTGACCACCCTATTTCTTGTTACTGCTTTTAGCGTTCCTACAACCCTCTTCCCCTGTTGTACCCTCTCCCGCACCTCTTCATCCATAGTCCCATCTTTACTCAACACACTGCCCAGATACTTAAAAGAGTTGACGATCTCCATAGCCTGACCGTTCAGCTTCACCTCACACTCTGTGACTTCACCCCTTTCGAAGACCATAACCTTGCTCTTCCCCGTATTTACCTTCAAATTCCGTTTTTCGCACACTGTTCCAAACTCATTTACCAGACCCTGCAACTCCCATTCATTATCACTCATCAGAACTGTATCATCCGCAAACAGCAGTATAGGTAGCTTCCACTCAATTCCCTCCCTTTTCAGCGATACACCAACATTCACTGCTCTTGATAGTATTTCTTTCATGACTCCATCCATATATACAGTAAACAACCACGGGGACATCACACACCCCTGTTTCAAACCAACATTCAGGTCAAAGAACTCGCTCTGCTCACTCTCCACACGTACTGCCGCCTTTGCACCCTCATACATGCTCTTCACTGCTTTCAGCAACTTGCCCTCTACTCTGTATATTCTAAGTACTTTCCACAAACCTTCTCTATCCACTCTGTCATAGGCCTTCTCCAAGTCCATAAAGGCAACATACACCTTTTGTTTCTTCTCCAGATACTTCTCCACAACACAATTCAGGGTAAAAATCTGATCTACACATCCTCTTCCCTTCCTAAAACCTCCCTGCTCGTCGCCTATTCATTTCTCCGTTCTCACTCTCTAGAATTCTTTCGAGTTTGTTTTACTTTGATTCGCAATATGTAACTCTAGGGTCTTTTTACTTTGCTTAATTAACTTTTTGGCTTTGCGTCGTAACTCTACAAATTTCACCCGTTCTTCGTCATTTTGTGAGGATTTTAATCTATCATTAGCAAATTTTTTAGCAAGCAGGCAGTTTGAAATATCTTTATTCCACCATTTGGGCTTATTATTATGGCCTGGACGCCGTATTTTCGATGGTATGCAGTCTTGCATTGCTTTTAGGTAAGTGGTTTCGAATAACTTCCAAGATGTATTTATGTCGTTATTAGAGAGA
>CM064507.1:1392280-1472280 GCA_032716605.1 Paralithodes platypus
AGCTTGTATGCCTTGTGGTCCCAGGTGTCTGAGGTGTATGTTGCTTATGTTGTCTAGGCCACAGGCGGGTGAGTGCTTGAGATTGTTGTTGTTGTTGTTGTTGTTCCCTAAGCTGCCTGGCCGAACAGCCCCGAGTCCCTGAGGAAGGCCATGGCCACGATCGGGCTTTCCTACAGAGCTCTCATTGAGTGTAGGTTGTGTTGTTGGCGTAAGTGGTTGTGTGAAATGCAGTCTTCTATGATGTGTTTAATGGTATGGGGTGCTGTGTTACATCCCGGGCAGGCGTCGACAACAGAGTCATCCAGTCTCTTCTGATAGCTCAGGAGAGCTGGATGGTGTCCGCATCTCAGCATGGCCAGGTGGACTCTGTCCTCGCGAGGGAGGGAGGATTCGGAAGGATGGATTTCGGGAGGTCGTGCATGCAGCTGCGTGTTGTCTGTGAGTGAGTGGATGGATTGGCGAGAGATATGAGTATGGATGTGCTTCTGGAAGTTGGTTCGGGGTGGGCAGGGAGGGAGAGAGGACAATAATTGTGTGTGATACCGTGTGCTGGGTGTTGTTTTGATATTTCTTGGTGTCTGTGGGTGTGTTGCCATGTAGTTTAGTGGGTGGTCTTGGTTCGTGGAGGCTGCTGCCAGGAATTGAGTGCCTCTCATGTCCAGATGGTCTTTGACTTTGAGGATTTTTGTTTCTTGATGTAGATGATCTGTGGGTGTAGTAGCTGTGCAGCCTGTAATGATCTTCAGGGCTTTGTTTTGAATAGTCTGTAAGGTCTTATGATGTGTTTCAGCTAGGTTAGAAGCCCAGGCTGGGCTTGCGTATTCCATTACTGATCTTATGTATTGTTTATATACTGTGGTGGTAGTTTCTTTGTTGTGTCCAAATTTTGTGTGAGCAAGTGACCTGAGGGCGTTAAGTCTGGGTGTCAGTTTCTTTTTAATGTTTGTGGTGTGCTGTTTGAATGTCATATGAGTATCATATGTTACTCCTAGGATTTTGGGTGTGTGTGTATGTGTTAGGGGTGTGTTGTTTATGGTGAGTTGAGGGATGTATTCGTATTCACCTGTCCAGCTTGTGAGCAGGGTTGCGGTGGATTTGGCTGGGGCTAGATTAAGTCTGTTTGTAGTGCACCAGCCATGTAGTGTGTTGAGATAGGGTTGAAGGAGATCTGTTGCTCTTCTTGGGTCATGGTGTGTGCATGTGAGTGTTATGTCATCTGCATAGGAGGCTTTAGTTTATTTGGGGAGTATTGGGTGTAGTTATATCGTGCATGTACAGATTGAAGAGTGCGGGCGATAGGACGGATCCTTGTGGGACTCCGTTTGGAAAGTTTCTGATTTTAGATGACTGACCGGCAAAAGATACGTGTGCACATCTGCCTGCTAGGAAGTTGGCCAGCCACCTTTTTGTGTTGTTGTGCATGTTTGTGTTGTAGATTTTGTTTGTTAGGTTGTGGCGGGGGATGGCATCGAAGGCTTTACTAATGTCGAGTGTGGCGAGATTGTCGAGATTGTTGATGATATGCTTTGTCTGGTGATTGGTGAAGGGTGTATAGTCAGGGTCTGTGGGGAATTGTTTCTTACGTCGGATGACACGTCGGTCGTCTTTGTGAGGTTTTAGGTGGCTGACATGTGAGAAGTGATTGATGAGAGTGTTTGCTTGTTGTTTACATGAAGGAGTAGAGTCTGTTGTGATTGCAGAATGTGATTGTGTTGTGTTGCTGTTGGAAAGTGTGATGCTGTTTAGTGTTTTGTAGAGTTTTTTGGGTTTGTTTTGTGATCAAGTGTTTGTAGGAAGTTATTCCAATTTAGTTTTTGTTGTTCTTGTATTTTGTTGTTAGTTTGGGTGTTGAGTGCTTGAATTTGTTGTGTGATGTCTTGTGTGTGGGTGCTGGGGAGTGTTCAGTATGTCCACGTTGTCTGATGAGGTTTTGAATTTCTGGTGTGAAGTTGGGGTTGTGTCTTTTTCTGTTACCTCTTGGAATGTGTTTCTTGTCAGCGTTTTGGATAGTTTTATTGAGTATGTGTACAGAATTGTTGATGTTAGTGATGGGTGTACTGTTTAGAGTTGTGAAGTGTTGTTCTGTCTCATTTGTGAATGCTTCCCAGTTAGCTCTTTTATAATTGGTGTATGTGTGTTTGTGGCTAGCTGGGGTGAGTCTGGTTTTGGTGGTGATAATGATCGGGAGGTGGTCAGAGCCTAAGGTTCTGACCACCCTCCAAGTAGGGCAAATCTGTGTTTTTTTTTTTTTTTTTTTTTGTATTTTTTTTTTAGAAAAACAGAGTTACACCTGCCAGGATCTCTCCCTCTCTCTCAATATAATAATTTGTACATGTTTCCCACGTATTACCTACTCTCTCACACCCAAACACACATTCTCTTTCTCTCATTCACTCTCACTCGCTCAATGTATGAGGTTACAATTACAAGTTATGAGGCCTAAATCAGGATGTTCACGTGCCTCTGAACAGTGCAATTGTGCATAAAAATTGTATATACTTTACCAGCATAATAAACTTATCTATCTATCCTCAACCCCTTCTGTACGAGCAACTTCTATATAATCTTATTCTGCCTATATTTAGATGATTTTATCCAGTTTGAGAAGGATATGTGTTAGTAAAAAGGGTTGATCTAAGTGAGAGCTTGAGTTTACAAGAAAAATGCATTAAGACTGCTCAGAAACACAAGATATAACCAGGGCTGGGTGCGTACCTATTGGACAGAGCCCACATACCAAACACCAAAAGGTACGCACTGAATCAAACGGCATTTATCATATGACAACTTGACTAATTCCTTGAACGTCACATGACGATAGTGCGTTGTTTGTTATGTGTGCGATTAGTTTGCTTGGGAAACAGATTAACTTGCTCATGCAGTAATGTACACCCTATGTGGTGGATTGTGTTCTTTTATTTATAAATTATTATTTTGCTTAAACGTTGTTTCCACATAGCGATTTTGATTAGTTGTTTTGTCTTTTTACTGTGTTCGTCCAAGCTTTGGTTTGTTTATTTTGCAAGTTTTACATTAATATAATTTTAGTAAGTGGATAACTTATACCAGAAATGTTGTATTTTTCAAGTAGAAAAAGATAAAAGACATACATAATCTGTGGAGGGAAAACTTGTTGTGAAAACCAATAGGTATGCAGTGAGTGGTGCCCAATAGGAATGCGCGTACATTCAGGGCACCACGCACTGCGTACCTTCTGGACCACCCTTGGGGTAAATTGAATTGGATGGTACTCGGACAGTTTCAGCGAAAAGTGACTCTTATTCATCCTTGTATTAGAGCTGGACTTAGAATGTAATGCAATGTGGCTTAGGACTGGTAGCCGTTTGAAAAAATGCGTACCTATTGGTTTTTGGTATGTGGGCTCTGTCAAATAGGTACGCACCCAGCCTTGGCTTTATCTTGTGTTTCTGAGCAGTCATGATGCGTTTTTCTTATACACTACAGTACATCACAGAATGTACCTGCAAATAGAATTTGTTTTATCATTTTCAATTTGAAAGTGGGTCATTAGACACTCAAAAAAATTTGCAACCCTTAGATTTTTGTAAGAAAACAGTTTTTTACACCTTCACTTCTTTTGGTTGCTGCACCTCTTCAATCATAAACTAAACTGTTAATACCTGCTGACATTAAGGCATAATGGTTAAGCTTTAAAATGAGACCTAGTTCATATGCCCAAGTGTTGTCATATCCTGTGGAGAACTTTTTAAAGGCCAAGTGCGTACCTATTGGTTACCTTAACCTACAAACAATACATAAGATCAGTGATGGAATATGAAAGCCCTGCCTGGGCTTCTAACCTAGCTGAAACACACCACAAGACCTTCCAGACCATTCAAAACAAAGCCCCCAAAATCAACACAGGCTGCACAGCTACTACACCTACAGATCACTTTGCCCCTCAACTTTATCTTCATAATTGCTGAGGGGCACAGGGCACTGGGTGGGGCTTTGGTTTCCCAGGCATTTCCGCACCCTCCTCAGCTCCCCGCCATGGAGTGGCTTCGGTCACCCAGGCTTTATTCTGGCCGGCAGGGAGGGTTCTCTGGGGGCGCTCGGTTATGGCCTTGGCCTAGCTCGGGGCTTTGGGGCTGTTCGGCCAGGCAGCTTGGGGAACAACAACAACAACAACAGATCACTTACATCAAGAAACCAAAGTCCTCAAAGTCAAAGACCACCTAGACATGAAAGGCATTCAATTCCTGGCTGCAGCCTCCACAAACCAACACCATCCACTACACTACATGGCAGCACACCCACAGACACCAAGGAATTATAATGTAAAACTTGCAAAATAAACAAACCAAAACTTGGACGGACACGGTAAAAAGACAAAACAATTATCAAAATTGCTACGTGGAAACAACGCTTAAGCAAAATAATAATTTATAAAAAAAAAACACAATCCACCACGATATCACACACAAATAATGTCATCTCTCCCTCCCTGCCCACCCCAAACCAGCTTACAGAAGCACATCCATACTCATATCTTTCGCCGTTCCATCCAATCACTCAACGACAACACACAGCTGGAGGCACGACCTTCCGAAATACATCCTTCCGAATCCTCCCTTCCTCGCAAGGACAGAGTCCACCTGGCCAGGTTGAGATGTGGGTACCATCCAGCTCTTCTGAGCTATCAGAAGAGACTGGATGACTCAGTCGACAACACCTGCTCAGGATGTAACACAGCACCCCATACCATAAAACACATCATGCAAGACTGCATTCCACACAATCACTTACGCCAACAACATAATCTACACTCCTTGAGAGCCCTGTGGGAAAGCCTGACCGTGGCCATGGCCTTCCTAAGGAGCTCGGGACTGTTCGGCCAGGCAGCCTAGGGAACGACAACAATAACAACTTGCAAAATAAACAAACCAAAACAGGAACGGCACAATATAACGACATAAGAACTAATCAAAATCGCTATGTGGGGATGGGCTGGTCTATCAGAGTGAGAGCATTCTCTACCATACCCATAACTTACTCTGACTGTTCCTTTTACTCGCTCCTTAGGAAGGCCATGGCCACGGTCAGGCTTTCCCACAGGGCTCTCAAGGCGTGTAGATTATGTTGTTGGCGTAAGTGATTGTGTGGAATGCAGTCTTGCATGATGTGTTTTATGGTATGGGGTGATTTTGATAATTTGATTTGACTTTATATTGTCCTTGTCCCAATTTTGGTTTGTTTAGTTTGCAAGTTTTACATTTTAACTTATATATTTTCTAGATCTCAAGTGGCAGAGTCCTTTCTGTGGATTGACCGCTCTACTGCCAACCTAGAGGTTGGCAGACTGGGAGCCAAAGCGTCACATTTTTCCTTTGCCCCTCAACTTTCCCTTTATAATTGTTAAGAGGCACAGGGCCTTGGGTGGGGCTTCGGTGTCCTGGGCATTTCCGCACCCTCCTCAGCTCCTCACCTGGGAGCAGCTTCGGTCACTTGGGCATTCTTAGTGGTAAAGCAGAAAGGGTTCTGTGGAGGTGCTTGGTTATGGACTTGGCCTTGCTCAAGACCTTGGGGCTGTTCGGTCAGACTGCCTGGGGAACAACAACAACTATGTGGAAATAATGTGAGAGTCCTGAGTTAATAGAGTTCATTATAATAAGCTAATTTTACAAAATAATGTAGTTGATACTTATAATAAAACCTGACAAGAAATCATAGTAAAAAATATTCAGTTTGTTGTAGGTCCCACTGAAGGCATCGTTTTTGCATCCGAGATGAAAGAAATAATCATGGATACAGGTCTCCCTCACTATCCGATGCCCCAATTTTCGATATTAATATAGATTTTTAAGTGTTCGTGCTTGTGTTTTGGCTGGTCCCATAACGCATCCCCATTTACCCCATTCATTTTAGGGTTCGCTATCCGATTTTTCTATTCAAGATCAGGTTTTCAGGAACGTAACCCAATCATAAATTGAGGGAGACCTGTATAATCTTACCCTCTTAGCATCCTCCTGTGCATCCTGGGCAAAGACAATCATGATGTCCAGAAAGCGTTGATGAGGCCTCTTAACACTGGGTTGGTTGAGGCCGGGGTCGGGGGCGGGGGTAAAGCCTTCGTTACTACCTTGGACCAGAACTTCAGAGTGGTGGTGGATGTTTAAGAAAAATGAATCCGCACATTTGATCCCTCCCACCACCATAATTCCATCAGTAGACGTCATTCTGTCTGTAAACAAAAAATATGATGTCAAGAAAGCGTTGAGGCCTCGGGAGCCAACCTCATTTTTGTTTTCTCTCTCTCTGGGTTGTATCAATTCGGCCCCATTCAGCCTACTGTTTTAAGAAGTTTATCTCCATCCAGGTCTCAATTCTTTTCCATATTTAAAAACAAAAAATTGAAAGAGGCTAAATTTGTAAATTTTTCGATAGAAAAATGTCTCCGGCGAAGCCAGATTTCTCCATACAATGCTGGCTCGCTATCACTCGCAAGGAAGAAATCGAGACCTGGATGGAGATACATTTCTTAAAACAGTAGGTTGAATGGGGCCGAATGGATACAACCCAGAGAGAGAGAGAGAGAGAGAGAACAAAAATCAGGTGATCCCCCTTAACACTGGGTTGGTTGTGGCTGGGGGTAAAGCCTTCGTTACTGCCTTGGACCAGAACCTCAGAGTGGTGGTGGATGTTTAAGAAGAATGAATCCACACATTTGATCCCTCCCACCACACCTTCCATCAGTAGATGTCATTCTGTCTGTAAAAGGAATAATGTATGTATGTATGTATTTACTCAGGCCCATTCCCCACTTTTCCTATTTTTTATTAATTTTATTTTTTTCTGGGGGCGGCCAACTCAAGACAGAGCCCGAATAGGGACAACACAATGAACACCATTTTTCTTACAGTTTCATACAAAAAAGCAAATCCTTCCTTTATGATTCTTGGGTTTATTTTATTGTTTATTCCAAATCTCCGATTTAATGTTACAACTAAAGCTTATACAGGCATGGTCACTACGACCTATAGGGCTATCCACATTAACATGAGGTTATCATCCTCTCCCCTGCTATTATTTGGGCTTCTATATATAGAGGCAATTAGAATTGATCCTCTTACACATTTTACTTCAATACACAAATACTCACAATACTGCTGTCTCATATCCACCTCATTAACCTTGAGCTCTTTTCTTACATAAATAAACAGTCCTCTTCCAACCTCTGCTCTAATAGCATTTCTCTCATATAACTCAAAACCCTCCAAACTATATTCCACCAGTTCCCTCTCAATTCTAACATTTTTTGGTCTTACTTCCTGTAGGGCTATGATATCAGGTTTTTCCTCTTCATCCTGCAACCTACATATCAGTTCTCTTTTCTTGTCCTGAGTAAACACATCCACATTACTAAACATAATCCTTAATCCATCTACCATTCCTCCAGCAATTACACCATCCCGCTCCTCCAGTCCGTACCCTACTCCCCTGTTAGCACTACTGGGTCTGACTCTTTGTCTCCTGTCTCTCCCTGTGACACCTCCACCCCGTTCTCCTCCTCCGTCACAACTCTCATCACATTCTCTCCCCTCCCTGATCTCCCCCTCCTTTCTACTCTTATAAACCACTTCCTCACTTTTCCGTCCCTCACTCTCCAGTAAAAATTTCTCTTTTCCTCCTCATCCAACTTTCCATTATTTTCATCAGCCTTTTCTTGTAATTCCTTAATTTTTTTCCTTTGTTCTATACTCAAATCCTTCTTTAGTCTTATGTGTTTCAGTTTATCATTTGTATTTAGCCTCCAACTAAAATTTGTCACAGTCTCCGCCTTTTTAAACTGTACCCTTATAGGTCTCATCTCTCCTACAAACTCACACACATCTAGGTCACCCAGGAGAAGACCCAGAGGAATAATAATACTAATATATGAGCTCATATACATACATTACATACATAAAAGTTTAAAGACCGTTTAGTCCACAGAGAATGTGGTTATAGTCCCATGTCCTAAATGGCAGCTTTCCAGGTGGCCCTGTCAAGGGCTGTCTCTGTTGTCGAGTTCTATATTTTAAGATCGGACCACAGCACCTGATCCCACGTGATTCTAGGTCTACCCCTACGTGCAGCTCCCCCTTACTCAAATGGAATTTGCATACAGTATCTTGAAACATATAACCTAAGAGAAATACTGAATTAGTTTTTTTTTTTTTTTTTTTCTATATGCCAACTACTCCCTCTCGGGCATAGGCTGAGAGCCTGTACATTCCACCGCTCAACACGGTGAAGCCCGTGAGGTCTTGTTCCAGTCTGGGGAGTGAGACATGTGAAGCAACCATCATGGCTCGAAGCAGCTCCATCTCTGAAGCGGCCGGTTGCTTCGCTCAAGTGCTTCACCGTCTCACCCTCCAGACTCAGACCCTCACTCTCAGAACGCCACCTATTGAGCAGTGAACTCACTAGGCATTGTCCCCCTGTAACATATTTTGAATATGGGAATATTCATACAGTGTTATTTAATCAGGGAACAATGAGGGTATTTTTTTGGCATTTCGGTGGGCTTTGTGGTAATGCACTGATACTAGGTACAGCACAAATTCAATCCCAATAATATCTAATAATATCTCAATCTAATAATATCTAGGTGGATGGCCGAGCCTGACTTTAGGGGTCTAACTTATAGCAAACAAAAACTTATTTTAACCCCCGCACTTCTGTAAGCCTCTTAACCTCCACACCAAACTTCCACCGCGGACCTCGGTATGCCGCTTATACAGTACTCCCATGCGAGTAATATTCTCGACCGTGTAACACAAAAACCCAACGACATAGCGATGTCCGGTCAACACCAGGATCAAATAACAGTATGTACTTCATTTTCCAATTAAGCCTATCTTTCTGCCCATTACCACTGCTTAGCTATTAACCCTTTCAGACTCATATGATGCAGAGGTTGCCAGATTAGCAATAAGAAATAGAGTTCTCTCACTCTTATAATTACCTCTCCAAAATTAGTTTTCTGCCCACAGCTAACTCAAAGACAACTGCAGAGGTTGATTTAACTAAACTAAAGGTTTCTAAATACCCCTGATGGTAACAAAGGCTTTAAAGTATCCCTAATAGGCTCAAAATCGCGTCATATGTCGGAGAGGGTTAAGAAAATATGGCCATAATACCCAACATGCGCCGATACCGCTGGTACGGAGCGTAAGACGACTGCCGAGGCGGAAGGGTTAAAAGATACCTAGGCAATCTAATTAAAAATACTGTAACACAATAGTTACAAGGCACAGTCTTAAATTTGTCCTAAAACCAATTAAGGGCCTATAGCCTACCCAAGCTCCAACAAGCTTTAAAAAAACACTCCTAAGACCCCCCTTCAAAATAAATTTGTACATTTTTCGATAGAAAAATGTCTTGGCCGAAGCGCCGGTTCCCTTTGAAAAACAGGCTCGCTATCGCTCGCCAGAAAAAATCAACACCTAAATGACAAAAAGTCTTAATATTGACAAAGAAATGGGGCAAAAGGTCTTAAAATCGCCAAACTAATGGGCCGAACGTCATAAAATCTGAAAACTAATGGGGCTATACATGAGGAATAAGGGAGGCCCGAAAAAAGTGTGACCCATCTCCCCTTAAGGAGTGTATAACTGACCCAAGGTTTGTTCCCATGGTAACTTCCTGAGTATGTTGTGTTGATTGAGGTCCCGGAGAGCCAACAGGAGGTGCTTGACAGTCAGGTCTCGGTGCTTGTGCTTCTCCTTCATCATCCAGAACACCGCTCTCATCGGGCTCCCACCGTTGTACAGGCGACAGTTCTGACAAATAATAATAATAATAATAATATTTGCCTAAGCATTAAGATAGTATTGGCACAACCGATGCTATCTTCATTCTTAGGCAACTGTAAGAGAGGTTTTTAACCCTCCAGACCCGGTTGGGCTCTGAGGAAACCATAACAAACGTGGCCCGCGCAACCCGGACGGGCTCTGAGGCTCAGAGTGCTTGCGTACGTGCTTTCGAATGGCGCGCGTAAATTTTTGGTGTCGTGGGTGGTAGATGGCGCCACCAGACGTGACCTACGCCACGACAACAGTCTCTACCCCGACGCCACCATGGATAGTACGCCAAAATGTGATTCTGCTGTGTCCGATACCGTGCTCCCTACGACGCCCGCCCAAGCTCGTCGCGTCTTACGCAGACGCCACCGCCTAAATGTGTTATCTCCCGGAGGTATTGAGGAGACATTGAGAATCTATGAGCATGCTGATGCACAGTATAATGTTGATGATGAAGGCAGTGATAAATCGGCTAATTATCAGTCGAGTGATTATGACTATGACAGTGACAATGGTACGCAATTTAGGGGATTTGCGAGTACAAAGGAGTACAAAGGAAATCAAGCAACAACAGGTCTAGTGACCCTTCTAGGTTGCTTGTCCTCCAAAACACTGAGGATCAAGTGTCCAAACAGTGAACATGAGAGTGATGAGAGTGATGAAGGTGATGTAGCAGCTTTCGCGGAAGCTGTTTTAGCTGAAGAGAGTGAAGTGGGGAAAGTGAGTGAGTGGGAGAGTTCAAGGTCAGTCTCCAAGTTTCAGTTGAGTGACACGACTCCAAGCCCTTCGCCAGCTAAATCGCCTTTCAAGCTACGCTTCTATAAGAAGCAGGTACTGTACTTGAAAAGGCGGCTGCGGAAGCCAGGGAAGAAGCCAAAAGACTTGGTGAGGATGAGGCTGTGAGTGAGGGTGAGCGTGGTGACTCATCTCGCCCGCCATTGTCTCCGTTATCTCCCCAAGCCACCCAAGATGACCCGGGCGCCCCGCATTCTTCCCCACCACTACCAAGGGTTGAGGACCCCCCACTTTCGGCCTATTTGCCTCCTAGGTCCCCCGACAGGAGACATACTGCTGCCGAAAAGGGGAAAGGCAGGAAATATGTGAAAAAGGGACAGAAATCTAGGCGGGCTTTGTTCGAGGCTCCCGCGGCGTCCACCCCTGCCGGCCCCAGCCATACGCCCCCGCAACTTTCCCCACCTCTCCAGCCGTCAACATATGTTCCTGACGAAGTCTTTGAGCTCGCATCACCAATACCTGGGCCTAGTGACAGTGAAACATTGCTTTCTGCCACTCGTCGCAGGCCAAGGAGCCCAGGACCTCGGGGGGACATAGCCTCACCTGCCACTCCTTCCCCACCTCGCCCCCCCGCACGCCGCCCACGCATCACTCGTTCCCCGCCAGATTATGTGGGGGACACTGACGATGAAGGGCACCTCACAGATGACTCTGGCCATGCCTATATAGGTCCACCGTCAGGGCAAGATGACCACTCTGACGACGACGAATATATGGACATGGACGACCCTCAACCCATCCGCTCCGCCCTGGCCGCCCTAGGGCGCGCGCCTCCCGAGTTGGCCGTGGGCGTGTTGGACCACCAGCTGGAGCTCCTCGTCAGCGTCGCCAAGACCCATTCAACGTTCTTCAGTGGCAAGACGTGGCTGACGGGGAAGATTACAACCTTGATGTACCAGCTTTTGATGAGGTACAGGAGGGTTCCGGAATTACCCCCAATTTTCCCGCAGGCCCCAATGCTCCACCACATGAGCTTTTTGAGGCCTTTTTTGATGAGGAGGTTACCGGATTTGTCATCAAGGAGACAAACAAGCAGCACCAATTCCAGGTCCACTTTTTTGACAAGGTGACCAAGGGCCACATGAGGCAGTGGACCGACGTGACTCATCACGAGTTCATGGTGTTCCTGGCACTCACCATGCTAATGCCTCATGTCATGAAGCATAGGTTGCCTGACTATTGGATCACCAATGATCTCATATCCATCCCTGCCTTCGGGAAATATATGTCTCGCGACCGGTACCTTGACATCCTCGCAGCGCTCCATCTTGTCACCAACACCGACGTCCACAAGCCAGACAAGCTATGGAAGATTAGGACGTTGTACGAGATGATGCGACACCGTTTCTCCTCCTACTTCAAGCCCTTCTGCAAGGTCGTCATTGACGAGTCTCTTGTGCTGTTCCGGGGAAAGCTCAGCTTCCAGCAGTACATCCCCTCAAAGAGACATCGCTTTGGCATCAAATTCTTTGTGCTGTGCGACTGCCGAACTGGCTATGTCCTGGACTTCCTGGTCTACAGCGGGAAGGAAGGGGACGTGCTTGTGGACCCCCTCATTGGCTTTGGCGGAGCAGTGGTGCAAGCCATGATGGACCGCTATTTCCATAATAATCACGTCCTCTTCACGGACAATTACTACACGTCCCCCACTCTCTCAAAGTACCTCCATGAGCGCAAGGCGGGGACTGTAGGCACAGTACGAGGGAGAAGGAAGGGCATGCCACCTTTCCCTCCAAAGACCAAAAAAGGCGATGTGTTCAGGAAGAAGTCGGGGCCCATTCTGGCTATCCACTGGCACGACCAGCGGAAGGTCAACCTCCTGACCACCGTCCACAAGGGGGAAATGGTGGAGACTGGCAAGGTGGATCGCCGCACCCAGGCCAGGTGACCAAGCCCGATGCTGTCATGGACTACAACATCAACACGAGGCTGGTGGACAAGTCTGACATGCAGAGAGGCTTCATTGACTGTCTGCGTACCTCGTGCAGATGGTACAAAAAGTTCTTTCTGCACATGGTGGACATGTCCATTCTGAACGCTTACAACATCTACAAGCTTCGGACTGAGAACACACCCAGGAAGTTCAATAGCCTGCGGAGGTTCCAAAAGCAGGTGTTGAAGGAGCTCCTGGAGAAGTATGCTACGCCACAGAGGGCAGTGGCACATGCTGGGCCCGCCGCTACTGACCGCTTGCACTGTGCATATTACATGAATATGCACAGGCTCGTTTCCCTGCCTCAGACAGCAGCAGGAAGAAAGCAGCAGAAGCGGTGCCATGCCATGTCTGCTACAACACCAGGCTGAGGACGAGGTCAGATAAAAAGTCCACCATGGAGTGTGTGGAGTGCAAGGTGGCACTCTGTGCTGAAGGGTGCTTCTTTGATTACCACTCCAAGCAGGAGTTCTAATAATCATAGTGAAAGTGCCAAAGACAGTGACAATATGTACAGTAGGCCTATATATATAGGCAAAAAGTGGAAGTAAAACAATTTATTGTAATACAAAAGTCATGTATTATGAGAAAATTGATACAAATACAATTACACCATAATAATATGTGAAAGTGACACATATGTATATAATAAGTGACATTCATATGATTAGAACCTATAGAAATATATAAATCAGTGAAAAAAAAAAACACAATAAATTGTATATAAAACGTTTACAAAGCATATAACTAAGTGAAAGTGACACAAGACATAATATTTGATGGCCAAAGTATAATAAACACCTGTGATAACGAATAATCAGTGCCTAATATAAAAATAACCTACCTCAATTACTAATAAAGCGTACGGTATCGAGTGAAAATGAGCATTATCATTGACAGTGACACTCTAAAGCATATTTACCAAAGTGAAAGTGACACAAGACATAATATTTGATGGCCAAAGTATAATAAACACCTGTGATAACGAATAATCAGTGCCTAATATAACAATAACCTACCTCAATTACTAACAAAGCGTACGGTATAGAGTGAAAAAGAGCAAGATTAGTGACAGTGATACCCTAATACACATACTTTATATAATTGGCCTCTAAATAACTATAAAAATATAAAATAAACATAAAATTCTCAATATCAAACACTAAAATCGTCTAAGGGAGGTAAACACTCTGGCACGACGAGTGGCTTGGTGCGTGGTAGCCGTGGCCGGGGCGACGCATCCGAACGCGGGAAGAATTTTCCGCCGAAAATCACTCTACTTCCCGCGCTCGCCATTATGCAACCACTGGGGCTAGAGACCTCTACTCAACAGCATTCTACAGAGGAAGGTTTGTGCAACATTTTAGTTTTTTATTCATAACATTACATGCCCTATTCATTGAGTTACAGGTGAGTTAACATAGCCCAATAATCGTCAAAACACCCGGTACCACAGTACAGTCGCGAGCTAGAGGCTAGAGTCTGGAGGATTAAAGAAAAACAGACTTATGCCTAATTTTGTAGACCTGGAGAAGGCCTTTAACAGGGTGCCAAAGGTAGTTATGCAGTGGGCCATGAGAAAACTTTGAGTAGAGGAATGGTTGGTGCGTGTGATAATGAAAATGTATGAGGGGTCACTGTGTAGGAATAGGTTTTGACACCATACCCGAAAGAGGATTTATGGAGCTCCGATCTTACAGTACTCTCAACCATCTTAACAATTTTACCAACACACCTAAACTTCGTTAGATGCTGAAATAGCCTCCCCGAAAATATGCCCTGGCCGGGAATTGAACTTGGGACTCTAGGGTTATGAGGCAGTCACTCTACCAGTTAGAACAATAGAGATATCTCTATTGGTCTAACTGGTAGAGTGACTGCCTCATAACCCAAGGGTCCCGAGTTCAATTCCCGGCCAGGGCATATTTTTGGGAAGGCTATTTCAGCATCTAATGAAGTTTAGGTGTGTTGGTAAAATTATTAATATGAATGAGAGTAAGATCAGAGCTCCATAAATCCTCTTTCAGGTATGGTGTAAAAACCTATTCCTACAACTGGCAGCAGGTAAAGTGCATGAGGGTTTGAGCAAAGAGTTCTCAGTGAAAATCGGAGGTCACCAAGGTTCAGTGCTGAGCCCACTACAGTTTGTCTTGATCCTGGAAGCACTGTTACGGGACTTTAGAGCAGAACTCCCATGAGAGTTGTTATATGCAGATGACTTTGTTCATATTGTAGCATAGTCTACAGGAAGCAGAAGTAAAGTTCAATAGATGGAGGGAGGGTATGGCAAATAAGGGATTAACCCTTTCACGTTTTTATGACGCAGAGGTTGCCAGATTAGCAATAATAAATAGAGTTCTCTCAATCTTATAATTACCTCTCCAAAATTAGTTTTCTGCCCACAGCTAACTCAAAGACAACTGCAGAGGTTGAAGTAACTAAATTAAAGGTTTCTAAATAACCCCTGATGGTAACAAAGGCTTTAACCCTCCTGGCCCGGTTGTCATTTTAAAATGACACCACGAATTAAGGGCAGGAGCCCGGGTGTCATTTTAAAATCTGTAAGCTTGAAAGCCTATTCAGCTTGGTCTGAACGCTGTGCGTCCGACGCATGTAAACAAAGCCGATCGTTACGTCACCGCACCTCCGAAAACAAGAAAGAGAAGACTCGTTTGTTATTGTATGTCTGTATGTCGTTGTTTCAGTAGTGAAAAGATCGTCATATTGCTAACATCGCCTGCAAGTGCTCTCCACTGAAATCGTCATCACAACTGAACCAGTTGACATAGAGAGCTCTACTCAACGCCAGTCTACAGATTGGAAACCGCACTACATTTATAGATGCGTGGGAAATTTCTAGCAGTTAAACTAAATAAAAATACGGTAGCCTAGGCCTAGACGTTTTTCGGCCAGATCGCCCGGGTAGCCCACACTGTCATTTTGAGAGCCTGCCCGGGCCAGGAGGGTTAAAGTATCCATAATCGGCTCAAAATTGCGTAAAAAACGTGAGAGGGTTAAGAGTTAACCCGTACAGCCCCAGCGACGCGTCTGACGCGTCGGCGATGTATGTAACGCACAGCCCCAGCGACGCGACTGACGAGTCACCCTAATTGCTCCGACCGTAACCTCAGGTGTAGCCACTCGAGAGGGCTCAGATTTGTATGGGAACTGTGTACCGTACGTATCCCACGCAACCGTGCCGATGGTTGAAAACTCTCAAAGTCCACGTGCGTGCGCGTGAGCGCACAATAACCTGGTTTTTTGGGGTAATTGCCTTCAATTTTTTACTCTTGTAAAATACGTTTTCGGGGGCTCTGTAGGACCATTCTTTAAGCTTTTTGAGCGGTTTTTCGTGTTTTTTCCTTCATTCCTAACCCATTCGCTATTGTTTCTGGAATGAAACCATTTTTTGAAAACCGGCCGGGTTCTGGTGAACAAACATTACAAAACTAGCCGGGGCTCCACGGGTTAATATAGATAAAACAAAGGTAATGATCAGTGGAGTAATGGGCGGAACTATGAAAAAAGTGGCGACTTTCCATGTGAAGTTTGCTGAAAGGGGGTGGGAAGTAACTCGATTCCATGTTGCATCTGTAGTGACTGGGTGCATAAGAGGTGTAGTGGGGTGAAAGGACCTTTGACGAGAATCATAGACTTTGAATGTGCAGGGAGAACTTGTGTTGAATGACTCGCCTGATAGTATCGATTTTGGCAGTACTGTATAACACTGGATTGTGTGACTAAATTTTGCTACTGGGCGATACAATATCCGCCCAAGGGGGCGCTGACACTGGCTCCATTGCTAGAGTCAGAAGCGGCTGGGAGACGTTCAGAGAACTGTTGCCTCTCTTAACCATGAGGGGACTTCCTCTTATGTATGTGTTAGGAGTGCAATGACCTGCTCTAACCTAGAGGTTGGCAGACTGGGAGCCAAAGCGTCACATTTTTCCTTTGTCCCTTAACTTTCCCTTCATAATTGTTGAGGGGCACAGGGCCTTGGGTGGGGCTTCGGTGTCCCAGGAGTTTCCGCACCCTCCTCAGCTCCTCGCCTGGGAGCGGCTTCGGTCACGTGGGCATTGTTAGTGGTAAAGCATGGAGGGTTCTGTGGGGGCGCTCGGTTTTGGCCTTGGCCTTGCTCGGGACCTTGGGGCTGTTTGGTCAGACAGCCTGGGGAACACCAACAATAACAACAATACGGGAAACGCTCAATGGATCCAACAATTATTATAACAAGGCTAAGAATTAATATAAAGTGTTTTCGGGGCTCAGAGAGGCGTAAATCCGGGATGTTTTGTTTAACCCTTCGAGCCCGGCTGGCCTCCGTAGAGTCCGCCAAGGCCAAAATCTAGCCATCAATCAAACGAATCGGACAAAAAATTGCGGATATGTATTCCGTGCGGGCTACTCTACACTAGAAACAAATAATGACTGCGACTCATGACACTCACCTCAATCTCTGTAAAACTTAGGTTCATCTTGCCTGCCAGCTCTTGCCATTCTATTATGTTCTCGGCCCTCTCAAACTGCAAGGCTATCTCCACGTTCTTATCAAGGTAATCCCACATGTTGATTCTGGCTCCCTTCTCGATCCATGGGTACAAACTGCGGAAGAAACATATACATATACAGGTCTCCCTCGATTTACGATTGGGTTACGTTTCTGAAAACCCAATCTTAAATAGAAAAATTGTATAGCGATAAGTCATGTCTTGGCACCAATTATGTTTTGATTAATAATTGGTATCAGCAATATTTACACATGATTTTTTTTTTTTTAGTGAGATACCAACATGTTCCTACACTTACCCACCCTATTTAACATATGACAGACATTAATACAGCACAGAGCGAGCCAAACGTAATGACAGCTGAGACATGACTTATTAGTGCTTTTGTATAAACTGCGGGAGAAACACATACATGTATATGCACTGTACTATAGTGTATTCATTATAGGAAGGCAAGATATCGTGAACCCTAACCTATGTAACTCGAAAAGGGCTAGAGCAAATGGGTTGTAAATTTCCACAACTATTCCCTGACTGACCCTTCCTAAACGGGTGAAATATTAGCTCGATAACTGTAGTTCTTTTTGGGCTAGAGCAAATGGGCTGTAAATTTCCACAACTATTCCCTGACTGACCCTTCCTAAATGGGTGAAATATTAGCTCGATAACTGTAGTTCTTTTTGAGTTATAGGGGATAGTACAGTAGTTAAGAATATTGGCCAAGTTATAATGGACAAACTATAGACAGCATTAGAATTAAGCGTAGATTTGTATTTATATATTTATCTGTTCATTATTCTTAGCTTCCTCTCATGACCTCCATCAAGCTTTAAAAAATACCCCAAAGACCCCCCTTCAATATAAATACCCCAAAGACCCCCCTTCAATATAAATTTGTACATATTTCGGCAAAAAAAAAATCCCGGTCAAAGGTCAATTCCTCAAAATCTACAGGCTCGCCAGGAAAAAATTAACACCTAAATAGCACGAAAGGTCTTAACATCGCCAAACTAATGGGGCTAAGCATGAGGGAGTACGGGATCCAGTAAACCCAAACCTCCCCTTTATAAGCCGGTACGGTATCACACGAGTACCGGTACCTTAACCCTTAACTTTTACCTTCTACACTGGTCTAGCAGCTTATAAAAGTCAACATTTACAATATTTGTTAACCCTTTAAGCAATGGTGCCGTCCTTTTAAGCTCCTCGGTGGCCTAGTGGTTAAGGTGTTGGAGTGCTGCACTACTGGCCTGGGTTCGGGCCTTGGCTGGGTCATATCACAAAAATATTAAATTTTATTCTGGCTACTATTAGACAAGTTCATTCAGTTTAAAAAAGATCACCAGTAATTAACAGGCTTCAAATTATCTCACTTAACCCTTTTTACTACCACAGATTCTTTTTTAACTGCACAAAATCGTCTAAATATGAAAGTAAAAAGACGTCGCCGGCACAGAAGAGGTTAAATTATCCATCTGGAAACTCAATATAAGTTTCATAGATTCCAGAAAGGTTGCCATCGAACACTGCCCTTAAAAACTCATATACTGTACTGTATATTACCTTTAAGGGGAGATGGGCCATTTTTCTGGTCCCCTTTCTTCCTCATGTTTAGCCACATTAGTTTTCAGAATTTAGGACGTTTGGCCTATTAGTTTGGTGATTTTAAGACCTTTCGCCTCATTTCTTGGTCAATATTAAAACTTTTTGTGTCATTTAGGTGTCAATTTTTTCCTGGCGAAAGGTAGCGAGCCTGTAATTTAAGAGAAAGCGGTCTCCGGCCGGGATTTTTTTTTATCGAATAATGTATAAATCTATCTTGAAGGAGGATCTTGGGTGGGTGTTTTTTAAGCTTGATGGAGGTCTAGGGAGGAAACTAATGTAATAGCCTAGTAAAAAGATACATACCGTAAATCTACGCAGTCTTACAATAAAAGCTCTCCTGTATATAATTCCCTTTTTCTTACAGTTTCTTACAGTTTCTTACAGTAGATCCTCTGGAAAAAGGCAAACTAGGCCTGTGTATCCAGCTCAGTACCAGTACTTGCACTGCTGTAGTCGTTCACGGTGTTGGCGGCAGCGGTAGCAGACGCAACATTTTTACTATTCTGTATTTTTGTTTTATAATCAAACTTCAAATCTTGTCTTCCCCATGCTTTATCAAGATTACTTTCAAACTCCCTTATTGATTCGGAATCGACTACATACTGGGGCAGTGCGTTCCACTCATTTACCACTCTATCACAAAATGAGTTCTTTGCCTTCTCAAGCCTATTTCTTTCTTTGTAAATTTTCTTTGAGTGTCCTCTCGTTCTTGTTCCCTCCCGCATCAAGAAGATACCTTCACACACATCCTCATCGTACTTTCCTGACACTATCTTAAAAGTCTCTATCATATGCCCTCTCTTTCTCCTACTGTATATGCCAGTGTTGGAAGCCCCAGTGTCCTCAACCTCTGCTCATAGCCTGCATTCTTCAACGTTGGTACCAGCTTGCTAGCTCTCCTTTGTACTTTCTCCACTGCTTCTATATCCTTTACCATATATGGAGCCCACACCTGGTTCGCATATTCCAGGTGCGGCCTAACCAGCGCTGTATAGAGATTCCTGAAGATTTCTTCGTCAAGTGACACAAAGGTCCTCCTTATCAGCCCTACAATTCTATTGGCTTTGTTTATCTTTTCCGCTAAATGTTCTGAGAAATTTAACTTATTGTCTATCACTACTCCTATATCCTTTTCTGCATTCACTTCCTCCATCACTTCATACATACTGTATCCTACCTTGTCTATCTTGCTGGTCCCAATCCGCATGTACTTGCATTTTTTTGGATGAAAAGGCATTAACCAATGCTCAGACCATCCCTTCATGCCCTCCACATCTCCTTGAAGCAAACCCATATCTTCCTTACTCCTAACTCTTCTATACAGCTTAGTGTCATCCGCATACAGGTATACCTCACTTCCATTAGTTATAACTTCAGGTAAGTCGTTGATAAATATAACGAACAGCAGTGGTCCCAACACAGATCCCTGAGGTACCCCACTTGTAATTTCCCTCCACCCCGAGCCTATTCCATTCACCAGTACCCTCTGTCTCCGATCTTTCAGGAAGGCTTCTATCCATTTCACACATTTCTCCCCTATATTATAGCTTCTAACTTTCTCTATTAACCTTTTATGTGGGACCTTATCGAAGGCCTTCATAAAATCGCAATATACCACGTCTATTACATCACCATCTTCTAGAATTTGCATCCAATCATCTACCACCTTAATTAGCTGTAGTACCGTCGACCTCCCCGGCAAGAATCCGAACTGTCTCCCACTGAAAAGTTGGTTTGATTTCATATGATCGATTATTCCTTCTCTAATTACCGTTTCCATTAGTTTATATACAACACTTGTCAAACTGACTGGTCTATAATTTCCTGGGTAATTTCTCTTTCCCTTCTTAAATATAGCTGTTATGTTCGCCTCTCTCCAGTCCATCGGGATTTGTCCTGTATTAAACGATACCTCAAATAACATTTTCAATGGCTCTACTAACATCTCACCTCCTTCCTTTATGATTCTTGGGTGTATCCCATCCGGTCCCGGTGACTTACTTCTGTTCATTTTTTCTATAGCCCTTCTTATTCTAGCATGGGAAAACTCTATTAGTTCTAGTGCCGGTGCCTGTTTGATGGGAATAGTAGGCACTGCATCATCCGACTCCACTGTTAGTACCCCCCCAATGTATTTCCCCAGCACCTCTGCTTTCTCCTTATCAGTCTCCGCTCTACTCCCATCATTCAACCCCCCTACCAGCTCTGGGATCCCTACTTTCTTGTTAACTTTTCCTGAATGTACTTCCAGAATATTTTTGGATTATCCTTCACATTTCTAGCTATCTCTCTCTCCCTCTCCTTCACCCCCTCCTTGTTTCCCACCTTATTTTATTGTTTATTTGTCTGCGTTCCAGATCCACTTCTTTAGCTTCTATACTAGACCCCCTGTTCTTTTTTAACAATTTTAATCTTTCCCACAATCGTTTCTTTCATCTAATCAATATCCAAAGCTTTCTTTTCATTGGCAATTCTGGGTTCGTCCTTTTCATCAATTTTGTTTTATCCTTATATTCCCTTACTGGTACACTTTTGGATACAGTATTCTCCAGTTTGACTCTAATTTTCCTCCACATTCCTTCAGCGTCTTCACCTTTTTTTTTATCGAATAATGTACAAATCTATCTTGAAGGAGGATCTTGGGCGAGTGTTTTTTAAGCTTGATGGAGGTCTAGGGAGGAAACTAATATAATAGCCTAGTAAAAAGATACATACCGTAAATCTACGCAGTCTTACAATAAAAGCACTCCTGTATATAATTCCCTTTTCAGACGGTACAAACTCAAACGGGCTATCATATTACCTTTAACCCATTCTGTACCCACGACGTCTTTCTAATTTTATTCTAGCTATATTTAGACGATATTTAGCAGATAAAGAAAGATCTACGCTATGCTGTGGAAGCTCAAAGGATTAAATGAGATTGTCTGAAGCCTGTTAGTTGCTGGAGGCCCATTTTAAACTGTACAATATCGTCTACATACAGCCAGAATAAAGTTAAAAGGACGTCACCAGTACAGATGGGGTTAACCAATCCAGTACCAGTGCCGTCCTTTTAGCTTTATTCTGGCTACTATTAGATGATTTTATTCAGTTTTATAAGGGCCTCAAGTAATTAACAGGCTTTAAACTACTGCAGCTCACTTAACCCGACACTGACTTGCGGAAGCGAAGCATGGACGTTTGAGAAGAGACTCAGACCAAGAGTGAGAGGGGTGGAAATGAGTTACTTGAGAAGTGCGTGCGGAGTTACATGGAGGGATAGACAGACGAATGAGGAAGTAAGAAGGAGGTGTGGTGTGGAGGTAGATGTGCTGGAAAGTGTGAAAAGGAACACCTTGAGATGGTTCGGCCATATGGAACGTATGGGAAGCGAGAGAATGACTAAGAAGGTGTACGAGAGCGAGGTGGAGGGACAGAGAGGGAGAGGTAGACCGAAGGAGAGGTGGAAGGATGGTGTGAGGAAGCATATGGATGAAGGCGGTGCTGGTTGAGAAGAGGGGCGTCGACTGACTGGAGACAGAGGTGCATGGGGGCGGTTCGTTCGTGGCCACCCCTTCAGGGATCACGGCATCAGGCAATAGATAGACTTAACCCTTTTTACTACCAGATTATTTTTTAACTGCACATCATCTAAATATAACTAGAATCAAATTTAAAAGACGTCGCCGGTACAGAAGGGGTTAATCTACGCCTCTACGGTATACAGTATAGCCTATGCATAATACCTATACTGTACCTTAATACTGTTACTGTAGTGATGATGCAGTGTTTACCACCATACACTCCCTGCTGAATAGCAAGGCTAGGGTGGGTGCCCTGATGAATCAGGGACTTAGTGAATAGTTGCCACAGATTGCTAGACCGCACCGTTCTCCAACAGCACTGACATCTACCAATAACTCGTTGGCTGGCCCGAGGCTCGAACCGTGAACTTCACGGTTAGCAGACGAACGCTCTACCAATCGAGCTATGGCCTGTGGCCGTTGGGTGAAGGCTGGTCCTATCCAGAGTGGTGTTTGGCATCATCTACTTAACCTAAGCCATTTCTGTCTGTCTCTTTTCCTGTACTGATATTCCTTCTAGGTGCTGGTGCGATCACCTGATTGGGTGGCACTGCACAGGGACTGTGGACGGTGGGGGACCTGGGGGTATTGGCCCGAGGGTGCAAGCCCGTGGGCTGATGATCCCCGCTCCTGCTGCCCTCTCAGAGACATATCGCATCTCACCCTGGCCCCTTAGGGGACCTGAGCATTTGGCGCAGCTTCGGTCAACCGGACTCGGGACTGCTCGGCCAGACAGTCTGGGGAACTTACAACAACAACAACAACTATAGTACTGTATTTTTCTCATAAACTGTAACTGATTTACTGGTTTCATTTTTTCCAAGCCTAATAAAATTACTGTACAAGAGAACTTAACAAATTACCATTACAGTATACTGTATACATAAAAATAAACAACCTTACCGTCTTTCTCTTTCTCTTTCATTATCCTGCTGAATGGTTATCTGAACTTCTTCCATCTTTACCCTGTAATATAACAAAACAAATGTATTATTACTACCGGTACTCCTTAGAAGATTAAACAAAATATTTAAAGAATAATAGTCAATAACAAAGATGAAGATGATCTACTGTACATGTATTTATCAATAAGGTTTTACACTGGACTTTGACATATGGTTACAGTATGCTTGGTGCTAAGGATGAGTGTGGTCATCCGACTGCCGGAGGGGTTTGTGGCCCTACCAGGTAAGTCTATGATAGGTAGGCTACTTATCTCAAACAAGTTGAAGATGCTTAGGCTACCGTATTATGATCACAAAAAAGAAGAATGGAAATACGCCTAATGGCCTTATTGGGCTATCCTAGTTGGAACTATGCAAAGCTAGTACATGTCATCTTTGAAACATATGTTGTACCAACATTGTAAAATGCTAACTTAAGGGGAGGCAGACCGTTGGTTTGGTCTATTAATTCATTTATTCATATATTTTGTTAGTTTCCTCCCTTTTCGGTAGAAAAATTTCCCAGTTCCTCTTAAAATTGCAGCTTCGCTATCGCTCGCCAGGAAGTAATCGACACCTAAATAAGAACATAAGAAGATGGGAGTCTGCAAAAAGCCGATCGGCCCATACAAGGCAGATCCCTGTCACACCCAACCCCAATTACAAGGCCCAATTATAGGCCCAACTCACTAATACCTTGAGTACTGCCCCCACCAAAATGGTCAGGGATTAACACAAGATTACGGGGGTCTGCTGAGCGCCGATTGTCCCACACCTGGTAGATCCCCCTCACACCCAACCCATCTCGTCCATATGCCTATCTAATTTTATCTTAAAACTCCCTATCGTTCTTGATCCCACTATATCACTTGGTAGCCTATTCCACCCATCTACAACTCTGTTACCAAACCAATATTTTCCTATATCTTTTCTGAAACAAAATTTATCTAATTTGAAACCATTTGTACGAGTTCTTTCGCTATCACTGAGCTTTAGTACATTTCTAATGTCCCCTTTATTAATCCTACTAACCCACTTGAATACAGTACCTCTATCATATCCCCTCTAACTCTGCGTCTCTCTAACGAATGTAAGACTAATTTCTTCGACCTTTCTTCATACGGAAAATTTCTAATATTATGGATAATTTTTGTCATTCTACGTTGTACTCTCTCCAATGAATCTATGTCCATTCTGTAATAAGGACACCAAAATTGAACAGAATAATCCATATGGGGTCTCACTAATGACAAGTAAAGTTTTAAGATAACATCAGCAGTTCTGTTACTCACACTCCTAGATATGTACCCAAGAATCCTGTTTGCCTTGTTACGAACGCTTATACAATGTTTTCTAGGCTTCAAATCATTGCTAACAAACACACCTAGATCTTTCTCACAGTCTGAGTTTTCTAATTCCATATTAGCTAGTTTATATTTAACATTTGTATACATCTTCCCTATCTTTAATACCTTGCATTTGTCAATGTTAAACTTTATCTGCCAATTTACTGACCATTCGTGTAAGGTATCTAGATCCCTTTGCAGACACAATATGAACTGTAGTAAGTACTTCACTGTCGACCAATCTAATTACACGCGGGGAAACGGGTGCAAAATTATTGGTAAATCTTTTAACTCACACGAAGCTAAAAATGTCTTCTTCAATCGAGTTGTCAACTTATGGAATGGGCTTCCCCGAGATGTTATAGACTGCAGCACCGTTGATTCATTTAAACTTCGCCTAGACAAATATCTCGCGTCAAACCCCCGACTGACTGCGTTTGTAAATGAATAACTTTATTTTATCCTCCCCTCAGTTACTTATCCATCTGTCCCCTACTAACTTCCTAATCCTGCCACGGACATTAGTTCCAGGGCAGTAGTTCCCTTACCTAAGAAACTAAAGAAACTGACTGGAGCTTTTTAATTAACAATAACGACATAAATACATCTTGGAAGTTATTCGAAACCACTTACCTAAAAGCAGTGCAAGACTGCATACCATCGAAAATACGGCGTCCAGGCCATAATAATAAGCCCAAATGGTGGATAAAGATATTTCAAACTGCCTGCTTGCTAAAAAAATTGCTAATGATAGATTAAAATCCTCACAAAATGACGAAGAACGGGTGAAATTTGTAGAGCTACGACGCAAAGCCAAAAAGTTAATTAAGCAAAGTAAAAAGACCTTAGAGTTACATATTGCGAATCAAAGTAAAACAAACCCGAAAGAATTCTATAGTTATATCAGAAAGAAAAAAAGTAGTTACTTCAACTGTTGGACCGTTAGTCGATGAAAAAGGAGAATACACCAAAGACGAAGTACAAATGAGTAATGCCCTCAATACCTTCTTTGCATCAGTTTTTACAACAGAAGACCTCAGTGATATCCCTACACCATCGCCGATTCAGATTGATAATTCAGATGTTCTAAGCAATATCACCGTTACAGAGAGAGAAGTATTGAATTGTTTAGATAAACTCAAGGTAAATAAAACGCCAGGACCTGATACAATCTCGCCTAGAGTTCTAAAGGAAGCTAAGAATGAGCTCTCCAAACCACTGACATTACTATTCAATAAATCCTTGCAGTCTGGAACTATGCCTGATCAGTGGAAGCTAGCCAACATAACACCGATATTCAAAAAAGGCAGCAAATCCCTACCCAGTAACTATCGTCCAATTAGCTTAACCTCAGTTGTATGTAAAATGCTAGAAACGGTCATACGAGACAGACTCGTAAATCACTTAGAGGAAAATAACATACTTAAAGATACTCAACACGGCTTTCGTAAAAAACGTTCCTGTTTAACAAACCTCTTAGACTTCTTCCACGATATCCTCAACCTCTACGATGAGAGTAAAGCTGTAGATATTATATACCTTGATTTTCAAAAGGCCTTTGACAAAGTTCCCCACAAACGTTTACTGCTAAAACTAAAAGCGCATGGAATACAAGACGGTGTGTTGAAATGGATAGAAAATTGGCTCAGCAACAGAAAGCAAAGGGTAGTCATAAACGGTAAGGCATCTAAATGGACCAATGTAAGTAGCGGGGTACCCCAGGGATCGGTACTAGGACCAATTCTCTTTCTAATTTACATCAACGACATAGATGAGGGTCTCATCTGCACAATCTCAAAATTTGCTGACGATACAAAAATTGCAAATAGCGTACTCTCAAAAGAACAAGTTGACGATATGCAACACAATCTAGATAAATTGTCATGTTGGGCCCAAATTTGGCAAATGAGTTTCAATGCGGATAAATGTAAAGTACTACATGTCGGATACCTAAATGAGAAAGCAAACTATTCGATGAATGGCACTCAGCTTAAGAATGTAAACAGAGAAACTGATCTGGGAGTAACAATATCGAGTAACCTAAAACCGAGTCAACTATGTTCAGAAGTTGTTAAGAAGGCAAACAAAATAATTGGCTTTATAGGCAGGTCATTTGAGCATAAATCCAAAGAAGTAATCCTAACCTTTTACAATTCCTTAGTCCGCCCTCTTCTGGAATACTGCGTTCAATCCTGGTGCCCTTATTACCAAAAAGATATAAACAAGCTAGAACGAGTTCAACGTAGAGTTACCAAAATGATACCTAGCCTAAAGAACAAACCATACGAAGAGCGTCTTAGAGAATTAAATCTATTTCCTTTAACCCAGCGCAGATTAAGAGGCGACTTAATTCAAGTGTTCAAAATCATCAAAGGCATCGACAATATGAACTGTAGTAAGTACTGTACTTCACTATCGACCAATCTAATTACATGCGGGGAAACGGTTGCAAAATTATTGGTAAATCTTTTAACTCGCACGAATCTAAGAATTTCTTCTTCAATCGAGTTGTCAACTTGTGGAATGGGCTTTCCCGAGACGTTATAGACTGCAGCACCGTTGATTCATTTAAATTCCGCCTAGACAAATATCTCGCATCAAACCCGCGACTGACTGCGTTTGTAAATGAATAACTTTATCCTCCCCTCAGTTACTAACCCTTATGTCCCCTACTAACTTCCTAGTCCTGCCACGTTAGTGGCAGGGCAGTAGTTCCCTTTCCAATGTTCCCTTACCCACTCTAAACCACTGTTTGGTCACTTGATCCTCAGTGTTTTGGAGGACAAGCAACCTAGAAGGGTCACTAGACCTGTTGTTGCTTGATTTCCTTTGTACTCCCTTTGTACCCACTCTAAACCACTGTTTGGACACTTGATCCTCAGTGTTTTGGAGGACAAGCAGCCTAGGAGGGTCACTAGACCTGTTGTTGCTTGATTTCCTTTGTACTCCTTTGTACTTTGTACTCTATATCTCTATCTGAATCAATTTTTCTCCCCATTTTGGTATCGTCTGCAAATTTACTTATCCTACTAGTTATACCTAAATCAAGGTAATTTATATATATATAATAAACAACAGAGGACCTAATACAGATCCCTGGAGGACACCACTTTTGACTGCTCCCCATTCTGACTTGGTACCATTTATGCTGACTCTCTGCTTCCTACCAATGGCACAAAAGGTCTTAAAATTGACAACGAAATGGGGCGAAAGGTGTTAAAATCGTCAAACTAATGGGCCGGACGTCTTATAATCTCAAAACTAGTGGGGCTAAACATTAGGGAGAAGGGGGTCCAGAAAAACGGTCTGCTTCCCCTTAACACCTAACGAGCGGCCTAGGCGGTAAATAATATGTAGCCACCAGCGGGGCGTTTTTACCCAAAATAGGGCTGTTTACGTGTTCATTTTCATGCCTAAATAAGACCCAGAGCGTAAAACAAGTATCTATCTCTGAAAGGGCATAAACAGAGCTTTCCAATGACACCACAACGATCCTTGTATGATCGCTAGTTTTCTTGCAACAACCGCGCAACACGAGTGCAAAAACCATGTAATTCGGTACTTTCCCCATACATTTCACTATGTAGCGAGTGTGAGAGGGTGGAGGAGGGTGGGATTCATGTCAGTTGGTCCACCGCGGTGGTCTGGAGCAGTCATACGCTCGCTACTCTCCTGCCACCACTTGTCTCTCTCTCTCTCAGCAACATTACGTGCTGAAATTGCCACACGACTTATGGTGTGAGCCGCCACATAGTCCAAATTTCTTTCACTCGACATATGATGCGCGCCGCTAATAAAGGGTTAAATATACATTATTACTATTATTATATTCATATTATTATTATTGAATGCAGATACTATAGGCCTACTGGTAATTGTGACCGAGCAGCTGAGCACTTACGGAATAGACAATACATACTATAGTCTATTCACTGTAAGTAGGCAAGAAATCATGACTTCTATCCTCTGTAACTCAAAAGGAGCAGGAGCAAATTGGCTGTAAATTTCCACATCTAGGCCTATTCCGTGACTGACTCTTCGCAAATGGTAGAAATATTAGCTCGATTACTCTAGTCGTTTCTTAGTTACAGAGGTTAGCCTAGAGGTCATGATATTTTGCCTACTTACAGCGACTAAACTATAGTACCATACCATAAATCATAACAAATTACTGTACGGTACTAACTCTTTGTCAAATTAGATAGGCCTATCGTACATTCCCAATCATAAATATGATCCTTGCATAATCAATTACCAAGACAAAAAACTACAATAATTACAGGGAATAGGCTCGCAGCCTTATTATACACATAATTTATTAGCGACAATGTAGGTCTATGGAATCCTTATACAGTACTTTACTTATGTATAATCCACTGTGGGAGAATAATTTTGAATTTTTGATCACATTTATAAAACCCGATATTGATAGAAAAAACGCCCATTCTAATCAATCTCACTAGGCTATCTCAGAGCTCTTTCGGACATCCTCACCGTTTACAAACGCCTTCTTTATGCAGTATAATCGATATTTACCCCCTGCTGGCAACATAGATGACGATTTCAATAATTCATGGGGAGGGGGGGGGGGGGAGGAAAAGCCCCCCCCCCCTCAACCCATCGTGTATCCCACATTGGAATTATAACTAACACCATAAAAACACTCATTTCTCAAAATCTGGAGGAAAAAACATGAAAAATAAGGGTGCAAGCCTATTCCCTATAATTACCAGTTAGGGTACTGGATAGCCTAATGACAAAATAGCCTAGGCTATGGCTTTAGGGGGCAAGTTTTATTATTGCAATATATTGAATAAAAATTAATTTGCAGAAGGAAAAACACCTTAAAACACACTAGGCTAATCAGTGAAGGAACTGATGAGAAAAAAAATTATAATACAAAAAACACATAGGCTAGGCCTACGTGACCAAAAATTGAATTTGACCAGAGAAAAATATAGGGAATGAGTTGTGTTACCGGGCACACAGTACGGTACGTTGTGTAAACACCTTAGTTGATGTCAAACAGCGTGGGTATGGGGGTGGGGGGGTGGGAGGCGGCAGCCCCCACCCATAATACAAGTACTAGGATAAGTTGTTGTTGTTGTTGTTGTTGTTCCCCAAGCTGCCTGGCTGAACAGCCCCAAGGCCCCGAGCAATTCCAAGGCCATAACCGAGCGCCCCCACAGAACCCTCCCTGCCGACCACAATAAAGCCTGGGTGACCGAAGCCACTCCATGGCGGGGAGCTGAGGAGGGTGCGGAAACGCCCGGGAAACCAAAGCCCCACCCAGGGCCCTGTGCCCCTCGGCAATTATGAAGAGAAAGTTGAGGGGCAAGGGAAAAATGTGACGCTTTGGCTTCCACTCTTGGTAGATTGGGAGGTCAATCCACGGAAAAGACGCCGTCACTTGAGATCTAGAAAATATATAAGTTAAAGGAACAGTCAGAGTAAGTTATGGGTATGGCAGAGATCGCTCAGTTCTCACTCTGATAGACCAGCCCATCACCACATGACTAGAACCCAATCCTCTTAGCATCAGCTAGGAAAGGCCCTAGAAAGCCGCCTTTGGCGGGGGGATAGCTCCCCTATTTCAACCCCTTTCGGGGTCGGGCACCCGCCCACTAGGATAAGTTAGGTAAGGTTGTTGTGTTAGGCTAATTTCCTTTCAAAGGAGTATGGAAATTGGTAAGCACTAGGATATACCCGGTCAGAGGTAGGTGATAGGCTACGCCCGATAACACAACTCTTGCCAAATAGCCTAGAGCTCAAACCGACAAATTAAAGGGTACGATTTTAGTTACTGGACATCTATTTGACAGGTACGCCAACTATTTAATACATATTTTTTTTTCGGTTTCCACGCATCCAACACCAAGCTACGCCCTTTTCTGGTATACGGAACACTAAAAAAGCAATGGGGACACTTTAATAATGATAATATGAGACGAAATATAAAGACAACTCGGTTGTGTTCGTGGAAGTAGCGTAGCTTTGTTTACTTTACGCTCGGAGTGACTTCCCGGTCCCGCCTTGGCGGTCTACCGGTACTTAAAATGGCTAAGCTTATAACCAGTTGTTGGGTCCCTTTTTTTTGCTAAAGACTTGCGTTATAGCCCCCCCCCCCCCCCTCCCCCCGTGAATTATAATAATCGTCATATATGTGGCCAGCAGGGGGGAAGTAAAACAGCGGTAAATGTTTATCACCAACCAGTGACGAGTTTTTCAGGTTGTTTTTTATTTGATATACAGTACAGTGTTGTTTAATACCAAGGACTGTCGCATTTTACTATTTTCCCATTATCCATCAATCTTAAGACACGGCCCCCGATAGTGGGGAGGGCTATGAAGATCAGGGAAATTGCGGGGTAAAAGGCATAAATAAAGGGGTAATATTGGAAGAACTCTGACAATACAATACCAGTATTTAAAAGTAACAAAACCTGAAAATGGAAAAACCCGAGCCAAGTTTTGACCAAACTTGGCGCGGGTTTTTCAATTTTTCAGAGTCCAAAATCACAGTAGCCTAACCTCATTTCGAAAGTTGGCTCGGGTTTTTTTTTTTCAACGTGGATAAAGCCAGTAACAATGTGGTTAAAATTAGCCTAGCCTAGCCTAGCCTAGCCTAACCTAACCTAACCTAGTATAATGGGTGGGGCCTAACCTAGTATAATGGGTGGGGGCTGCCGCCCCCACACCCCCGCTAAATCCTTGAAATCCGAGCCAAGTTTTGTCATTAACCTAACCAAATAAGCTAACCTAACCTAACCTAGTATTATGGGGATAATGGGGTTAACATTAGCCTAATCTAGTATTATGGGGTTAACATTAGCCTAACCTAACCTAACTTAAGCTAACCTAACCTAAACTACCATCGACAGGGAGGTATTTTTTACAGTTTCTCGTATTTCACTTATAACTAATTTGCGACGGTAAGTACATATACACCAACAAAGTATCGTTCATGAAAGTGATAACACACTAATAATCACCGATGGGGCCCGTCACTGGTTGGTCGGTAACTTAAACCAAAACAGCTGGCCGTAGTAACCTCGAGTGTCCTGGGTAAAGGTGGTAGATGATTGGATGCAAATTCTAGAAGATGATGATGTAAATTGTAATAGACGTGGTATATTGCGATTTTATGAAGGCCTTCGATAAGGTCCCACATAAAAGGTTAATAGAGAAAGTTAGAAGCTATAATATAGGGGAGAAATGTGTGAAATGGATAGAAGCCTTCCTGAAAGATCGGAGACAGAGGGTACTGGTGAATGGAATAGGCTCGGGGTGGAGGGAAATTACAAGTGGGGTACCTCAGGGATCTGTGTTGGGACCACTGCTGTTCGTTATATTTATCAACGACTTGCCTGAAGTTATAACTAATGGAAGTGAGGTATACCTGTATGCGGATGGCACTAAACTGTATAGAAGAGTGAGGAGTAAGGAAGATATGGGTTTGCTTCAAGGAGATGTGGAGGGCATGAAGGGATGGTCTGAGCATTGGTTAATGCCTTTTCATCCAAAAAAATGCAAGTACTGTACATGCGGATTGGGACCAGCAAGATAGACAAGGTAGGATACAGTATGTATGAAGCGATGGAGGAAGTGAGTGCAGAAAAGGATATAGGAGTAGTGATAGACAATAAGTTAAATTTCTCAGAACATTTAGCGGAAAAGATAAACAAAGCCAATAGAATTGTAGGGCTGATAAGGAGGACATTTGTGTCACTTGACGAAGAAATCTTCAGGAATCTCTATACAGCGCTGGTTAGGCCGCACCTGGAATATGCGAACCAGGTGTGGGCTCCATATATGGTAAAGGATATAGAAGCAGTGGAGAAAGTACAGAGGAGAGCTAGCAAGCTGGTACCAACGTTGAAGAACGCGGGCTATGAGCAGAGGTTGAGGACACTGGGGCTTCCGACACTGGCATATAGGAGAAAGAGAGGGGATATGATAGAGACTTTTAAGATAGTGTCAGGAAAGTACGATGAGGATGTGTGTGAAGGTATCTTCTTGATGCGGGAGGGAACAAGAACGAGAGGACACTCTAAGAAAATTTACAAAGAAAGAAATAGGCTTGAGAAGGCAAAGAACTCATTTTGTGATAGAGTGGTAAATGAGTGGAACGCACTGCCCCAGTATGTAGTCGATTCCGAATCAATAAGGGAGTTTGAAAGTAATCTTGATAAAGCATGGGGAAGACAAGATTTGAAGTTTGATTATAAAACAAAAATACAGAATAGTAAAAATGTTGCGTCTGCTACCGCCGCCGCCAACACCGTGAACGACCGCAGCAGTGCAAGTACTGGTACTGAGCTGGATACACAGGCATAGTTTGCCTTTTTCCAGAGGATCTACTGTAAGAAACTGTAAGAAACTGTAAACAAACCGCGACGATCCGAAGCGACGACGGACTCCCCCCCGCCGCCGATTTTCGGCACAAACGCCCCGTTTTATTCTCGTCGAAAACCACATTTAAAAAGGGTAATTGTTTAGTGAATGGCCTCCTCCTAAAGAAAATGGATTTTTGAGCACAGACTAAACCAAATGTTCACTACTGTATTTACATAGCTGGTCATTAACCTAACCTAACCGGTAAATGTTTATCACCAACCAATGACGAGTTTTTCAGGTTATTTTTTTCTTTTTTTTGTTCTTTGATACACAGTGTTGTTTAATATACCAAGGACTGTCGCATTTTACTATTTTCCCATTATCCATCAATCTTAAAACACGGCCCCCGGTAGTGGGGAGGGCTATGAAGATCAGGGAAATTGCGGGGTAAAAAACGTAAATAAAGGGGTAACATTGGAAGAACTCTGAAAATACAATATTGAAAAGTAACAAAACATGAAAATGGAAAAACCCGAGCCAAGTTTTGACCAAACTTGGCTCGAGTTTTTCGATTTTTCAGAGTCCAAAATCACAGTAACCTCATTTCGAAAGTTGGCTCGGGTTTTTTTGTTTTTCAACGTGAATAAAGCCAGTAAGAATGTGGTTAACATTAGCCTAGCCTAGCCTAACCTAACCTAACCTAGTATAATGGGTGGGGGCTGCCGCCCCCACAACCCCGCTAAATCCATGAAATCCGAGCCAAGTTTTGTCATTAACCTAACTAAATAACCTAACCTAGGATTATGGGGTTAACATTAGCCTAGCCTAGCCTAGCCTAGCCTAACCTAACCTAACCTAACCCGCTAAATCCCTTAAATCCGAGCCAACTTTTGCCAAAGAAAAACGAGCCAACTTTAAGATTGATGGATAAGCTAATGGGAAAATAGTAAAATGCGACAGTCCTTGGTATTAAACAACACTGTATATCAAAGAAAAAACCATCTTCAGACTGATCCGGTAAATAAAAATACCAAAGTACAACAAATTACCTGAAAAACTCGTAGCACATACCACCACAACCTCCATGTTAGGGTTCCATCTTCAAACTGAGCCCGCCCGGCGCCCGGGCCGGCGAGGGGCGTGGCGCGTGACGTGACGACTGAAAGACTGTGTGATTGGTTGATCATTTGATGGAAGGCTGTGATTGGTTCATGCTATGGTTCATGATTCATAAAAAGACCGCTAGGTGTAGTGACGTTCGACTGAAAGCTTGAGGGTAAGAGCTCCTGAACGACAGCCATTGTTTACTATTGCGCCGCGGCCATCGACCGGGAGGTATTTTTTACAGTTTCTCGTATTTCATTGATAACGAATCTGCGACGGTAAGTACATGTACACCAACAAAGTATCGTTCATGAAAGTGATAACACAATAATAATCATCGATGGGGCCCGTCACTGGTTGGTGATAAACATAAACCACCTCACCTCACCTCACCTCACCTCACCTCACCTCACCTCACCTCACCTAACCTAACCTAACCTAACCTAACCTAACCTAACCTAACCTGGGCATCCTGGGGAGTGGGGGCTGCTGCTCCCAGATCCCCGCTGGTCTTGGGTTGAAAAGTGATAAAAAACACATAGGCCTATCTCTTACCTCATTATTCAAAGTTTTGTATTTGGTTTAATATACACTTCCCAGGTCATTTGAACAGTTCAATTGCTTCTATATATCATATAATACACCATAGAATGTTTTTAACCCGTCCAGCCCCGGCTAGTTTTGTAATGTTTGTTCACCAGAACCCGGCCGGTTTTCAAAAAATGGCTTTATTCCAGAAACAATAGCGAATGGGTTAGGAATGAAGGAAAAACCACGAAAAACCGCTCAAAAAAGCTTAAAGAATGGTCCTACAGAGCCCCCGAAAACGTATTTTACAAGAGCAAATAATTGAAGGCAATTACCCCAAAAAACAGGTTATTGCGCGCTCACGCGCACGCACGTGGACTTTGAGAGTTTTCAACCATCGGCACGGTTGCGTGGGATACGTACACAGTTCCCATACAAATCTGAGCCCTCTTGAGTGGCTACACCTGAGGTTACGGTCGGCGCAATTAGGGTGACGCGCCAGGCGCGTCTCTGGGGCTGTGCGTTACATACATCGCCGACGCGTCAGGCGCGTCGCTGGGGCTGTACGGGTTAATAACTAGAAAAAAGAGGACTTCGATAGTTCGATTAAACAATTACGTTAAAGTTATTATATCGTTTTCAATACTAGGCTATTACCGGACCAGAAAAAGGTGTAGCTTGGTGTTGGATGCGTGGAAACCGAAAAAAAAGGTCAATATACAGGAGGCGCTACAATATAGGTAGCAAAATTCTAATGGTAGTTTTGGGTTCCTATCATCATATGCTTCATTTCTATATACTTTTTATCCCCGGGAAAAAAAAAAAATCTTGGGTTTTTTTTTTTTTTTTTTCTTGGATTTTTTATTTTATTTTTATTAGCCTAACCTAACCAAAAAACCTAACCTAACCTAACCTAAATGTATTTGGGGGCTATTAGGTTAGGTTAGGATTTTTGGTTAGGTTAATGACCAAAACAAAAAATCCCAAGAAAATAAATGAAAAATCCCAAGATTTTTTTTTTTCCAGGGATAAAAATTATATAGGCTAGAAATGAAGCATAGCCTATGATGATAGGAACCCAAAACTACCATTAGAATTTTGGGTTTAATGTTATTTTAATACCACAAATTTTGTTGATATATTTGAAGATAAATAATGAATCTATATGCTCTAAAGATCATAATGAAAATTTGTTTTAACCCTCGGCAAAACCTAATAAAAAGTATGGTACTAAAATGTCTTTTTTCGTAACAAGGTTGTCAACACTGTACTTTCAGTCATCGATAGCTCTAAAGATCATATGAAAATGTGTTAAACCCTCGGAAAAACCTAATATAAAAGTATGGTACTAAAATTTAATTTTCGTAACAAGGTTGTCAACACGGTACTTTCCCGTTATCAATGTACAATCAAGCTGAAGATTGCAGAGTAAACACCATAGACTTCATCGACTTTTCTTTCACCTTCGTATAGGCTAATCGACAGCCAATTTTTTTTATTTTTTTTATTAAGGGATTAGGCCTAGTACTAGTGTGGGGGCGGCAGCCCCCACCCATAATACTAGGTTAGGTTAGGTAAGGTTGTTAGGTTAGGCTAATGTCTTTTCAAATCACTATCGGGGAGCGTGTCTCAACATCGATCGATAGGCCTAATGGGGAAAATAGGTTTGGAAAAACTAAATAAGATGGTCACCAATTTTCCCATGGATTTTTTTATTTTTCCCTGTTAGTTTTCATCAATATATAGTGTTTGGAAATAATTACAACCCTCGGCGAAACCGTTTTCCCCATTATACAACGATCTTAAGACACGCCGCACGATAGTGGGGAGGGCTATGAAGTACAGGGAAAATGAGGGGTTAAATGCGTAAAACGGCGATTAAAACGTATTTTAGCAAAACTTGGCTCGGGTTTTAAGCTATTTCTAAGGCCTAAAACCCAATATTTCGAAAACCCGAGCCAAGTTTTGGCCAAAGCTGGCTCGGATTTTGAGAGTTTGTAGACAATAAAATGACAGTAACCTCATGTAGAAATTTGGCTCAGGTTTCCCGAAATTGCAAAGGCATAAAACCCGAATTTTGGAAAACCCGAGCAAAGTTTTGGCAAAACTTGGCTCGGATTTTGTGAATTTTAAGAGTAAACAAATTATCCTACAGTAACCTAATTTAGAATTTTGGCTCATGTTTCCCTAAATTGCAAACCCCAAAAAGCATAATTTTGGAAAACCCGAGCCAATTTTTGGCAAAACTTTGATCGTATTTTGAGAATCGAAAAAGACTAACATGTCGGAAATCGGCTCATGATTTCCCTAATTGCAAAGCCATATAACCAGATATATCGAAAATGTAGCACTTGTTTAAATCATAAATATCCAGTAACATAGACCTAGTACATTGGATACAAACCTAATCCACACCTAACGCCTACAACGTGTCCGTAGTACCTAGTAGGCCTACGTGGGATACAACATGGCGGTTGGGCCGGCGCACATTTAGTAGCCTACCGGTATTCGGCCGTATCTGTAAATACGAATGCGAGGAACCTAACCTAACCTAACCTAACCTAACCTAACCTAACCTAACCTAAATGCGCCTCCGCTCGAATATGAATTCGCTCGAAGTGTCCAGATACCGTAAATACTACCGCAACTACGAATCTTGTTTCTGAAACCTAGTATATTAACCTAACCAAACAACCCAACCTATCGACAGAGATGGGCAGGTGGAGTGGACTAAAAAGCTGGTAGACAGACCTCGGGAGACAGGTGAAAATAGCGTGTGTACGAATCGGTGCCGTCTATAGGAAGGTATTGACAACCATGTTTCGACAAAATTCCATTTTAGTAGGCCTACCATAGCCTATATTTTTATTAGGTTTTGCCGAGGCTTAAAAACACATTTTCATATTATGTTAGAGCATAATATAAAGTCCATAGGCCTATGTGTGTTCAAATATTGCAAAATAATTGGTGACCAACTTATTTAGTTATACTAGGCCTATAGGTTTTCCAGAGATTTCTAATTAATTATAAACGCTATATAGCCTAGGCCTAGGCTATTGATGCAAATGACCAATTTTGTTTATAAAACAACACTCGGAAAATTCGTAGTATAACTAAATAAGTTGGTCACCAATTATTTTGCAATATTTGAAAACAAATATGGATTTTATATGCTCTAAACATAATATGAAAATGTGTTTTAAGCCTCGGCAAAACCTACTAAAAATATATGGTACTAAAATGGAATTTTTTCGTAACATGGTTGTCAATACCTTCCTACAGACGGCACAGATTCGTACACACGCCATTTTCACCTGTCTCCCGAGGTCTGTCCACCAGCTTTTTAGTCAACACTAACTCCACCTGCCCATCTCTGTCGAAACTACAGGTGTTCATTTCCACAGCTTTGCGCATCACGTCACGAGACACTACTGGCTTCCTATTGGGTTTTTTTTAACACGTCATTATAACGCAGATGCTACGTCACGCTCTTGTCACGCATACCTTCGGGAGCCAATCACTTAGGTATAATATGTTCATTACGTCATTGCAATCGGCCTATCACAGATACCCACCTTGATTTAGCTGAAAATTGACAGTCGAGTCATGGCGGTGGATTGCAAAGGATGTTCACCTCTGCCCCATTCTATTATTGTAGACACTACTCGTAATAATACTGCTGCCCTGAAACTATTCACAGAACATGGGTGTTTGCAGAGTGATGTGATGTGTAAGAGGTGTGGTGAAGCCTGTTATTTTTATGAGCCCTTACAACAGTGGCGTTGCGGTAACTACTGGTTCTTAGAAAAAACAACCACCCGCCGCCAATGTGGGTTCCGCACTTCTCATAAAAAAGGCACATCCACGGAGACGTGGATGCGCTTCGTCACGGACCTCATCACCTACTCCCTCAACTTCATCTCAATAAGGTACGCTATTATACGCTTCTAGGTTAGGTTGGGTTGTTTGGTTAGGATAATATACTAGGTCTCAGAAACAAGATTCGTAGTTGTGGTAGTATTTACGGTATCTGGACACTTCGAGCGGAGGCGCATTTAGGTTAGGTTAGGTTAGGTTAGGTTAGGTTAGGTTAGGTTAGGTTAACTTAGGTTAGGTTAACTTAGGTTAAGTTAACTTAGGTTAAGTTAACTTAGGTTAAGTTAACTTAGGTTAAGTTAACTTAGGTTAGGTTAGGTTAGGTTAGGTTAAGTTAGGTTAGGTTAAGTTAGGTTAGGTTAAGTTAACTTAACTTAGGTTAGGTTAGGTTAATTAGGTTAGATTGTGCATCCGCTCGAAGTGACTCTCATTCGTATTTACAGATACGGCAGAATACAAATGGCCGCCGGCCCAACCGCCATGTTGTATCCCACGTAGGCCTACTAGGTAGTACGGACACATTGTAGGCGTTAGGTGTGCATTAGGCTTGTATCCAATGTACTAGGTCTATGTTACTGGATATTTATGATTTAAATAAGTGCTACGTTTTCGACAAATATGGTTAGGCTATATGGCTTTGCAATTAGCCAAATCATGAGCCGATTTCCGACATTTAGGTTAGTTAGTCTTTTTCGATTCTCAAAATACGAGCCAAGTTTTGCCAAAAATTGGCTCTGGTTTTCCAAAATTATGTTTTTGGGGCTTTGCAATTTAGGGAAACATGAGCCAACATTCTAAATTAGGTTACTGTAATTAGTTAATCTTAAAACTCCCAAAATCCGAGCCAAGTTTTGCCAAAACTTGGCTCGGGTTTTCCAAAAATCGGGTTTTATGGCTTTGCAATTTCGGGAAACCTGAGCCAAATTTCTAAATGAGGTTACTGTCATTTTATTGTCTAGAAACTCTCCAAATCCGAGCCAAGTTTTGCCAAAACTTGGCTCGGGTTTTCCAAAATTCGGGTTTTATGGCTTTGCAATTTCGAGAAACCTGAGCCAAACTTCGAAATGAGGTTACTGCCATTTTGTTGTCTACAAACTCTCCAAATCCGAGCCAGCTTTGGCCAAAACTTGGCTCGGGTTTTCGAAATATTGGGTTTTAGGCCTTTGAAATACATTAAAACCCGAGCCAACTTTAGTATAACTCCATTTATTGGTCACCAATTATTTTGACATATTTGAAGACAGATATGGAATCTATATGCTCTAAGCATCATATTAAAATTAGTTTCAACCCTCGGTAAAACCTATTAAAAAAAACGGTAACAACATGTCTACCTACCGTAAAACGGTTGTCAATACTCTCTTATAGACGGCGCGGCTTTCAGCGACGCCATTTTTTCGTGAACTGGAGAGCTCTACCCTTCAACTTTTGTAATACTATCACGCCATCTGCCAATCCTCATTGGAAATACTGAGTTTCATTTCCTAACTCCTGCGCAATACGTCACGAAACACTTCTGGATTCTTATTGGGGTTTTTTTCTGACCACGTCATTAAACTCATAGATTCCGTCACGCATACAACCAGCAACCTATCAGGTGAGATTATTGACCTTGATTACGTCATTGCACTGAACCAATCACAGATACACACCTTCATTTAAGTCTCTCCTCACTTTAGTCATGGACGCCGCTTGTAATGGTTGTTCACCCCTCCCACATTCAGTGATTATTGACACTACAAGGAACAATAGTGCAGCCCTTAAGGTTTTTACTGACCATGGTTGTTTGCCTACCTCTGTTTCCTGCAAACTCTGCTCAAATGAATGTTACTATTATGAACCGGCAGACCAGTGGCGATGCGGTCATTATTGGTTTTTAAATAAAACCACTACTCGTCGTAACTCCTCGTCGAAAACGTGGACGCATCTCTTCCCCACCTACTCCCTCCACATCTCAATAAGGTATGCAATTAGGCTTTCATACTTTCGCGGGTTTAAAAACGGCGAAAACAAAATTATTTAAGCAAAACTTGGCTCGTGTTTTAAGGTATTTCCGTAATTGTTTAATCGAAGTCCTCTTTTTTTCTAGTTATTAAAAACGTATTCTATGGTGTATTATAGGATATATAGAAGCAATAGAACTGTTCAAATGACCTGGGAAGTGTATATTAAACCAAATACAAAACTTTGAATAATGAGGTAAGAGATACGAGTTTTTTATCACTTTTCATCCCAAGACCAACGGGGGTCTGGGGGCAGCAGCCCCCAGGATGCCCAGGTTACCTTAGGTTAGGTTAGGTTAGGTTAGGTTAGGTTAGGTTAGGTTAGGTTAATGACCAGCTATGTAAATACAGTAGTGAACATTTGGTTTAGTCTGTGCTCAAAAATCCATTTTCTTTAGCAGGCCATACACTAAACAATTACCCCCTTTTCACAGACAAATACACAAACAATCGGTCAAAGATGCAAATAGCGGGGGGAGGATAGGTTAGGTAAGGTCGTTAGGTTAGGCTAATGTCCTTTCAAAGGGGAATAGGCTTGTAAACACTATGATAGCTTAACATGAGCCAAAAATCGAAATTAGGTTAGTGTAATTTGTTTACTCTTAAAACTCGCAAAATCAGAGCCAACTTTTCCCAAAACTTGGCTCGGGTTTTCCAAAATTCGGGTTTTATGGCTTTGCAATTTCGGGAAACCTGAGCCAAATTTCTAAATGAGGTTACTGTCATTTGTTTGTCTACAAACTCGCAAAATCCGAGCCAGCTTTGGCCAAAAGCTGGCTCGGGTTTTCCAAAATTCGGGTTTTATGGGTTTGCAATTTCGGGAAACCTGAGCCAAATTTCTAAATGAGGTTACTGTCATTTTGTTGTCTAAAAACTCGCAAAATCCGAGCCAGCTTTGGCCAAAACTTGGCTCGGGTTTTCGAAATATTGTGTTTTAGGCCTTTGAAATACCTTCAAACCCGAGCCAAGTTTTGCTTGAATACATTTGTATCGCCGTTTTACGCGTAACGCATTTAACCCCTCATTTTCCCTGTACTTCATAGCCCTCCCCACTATCGGGTGGCGTGTCTTAAGATCGTTGTATAATGGGGAAAACGGTTTCGCCGAGGGTTCTAATTATTTCTAAACACTATATATTGATGAAAACTAACAGGGAAAAATAAAAAAATCCATGGGAAAATTGGTGACCAATAAATGGAGTTTTTCCCCAACTTTTGCTAAAATACGTGTTAATCCTCGTTTTACGCATTTAACCCCTCATTTTCCCTGTACTTCATAGCCCTCCCCACTATCGGGCGGCGTGTCTTAAGATCGTTGTATAATGGGGAAAACGGTTTCGCCGAGGGTTGTAATTATTTCCAAACACTATATATTGATGAAAACTAACGGAAAAATAAAAAAATCCATGGGAAAATTGGTGACCATCTTATTTAGTTTTTCCAAATTCGTGGTAGCCTATTAAAATAAAATAAATCCGAATTTTGCTACCTAGGCCTATATTGTAGCGCCTACTGTATATTGACCGATAGGCTAGCCTAGCTGCCTAACCCTAGAAGCCAAGTCAAGTTAGGCCTAGGCAAAACAAAGTTCAGTGCGTTACCTGTGTCAGTCTACAATGTCCCTCCCTCCTCTCTAGTACAATAAAGGCCTTCTTCAGTTCACACAGAGACAAGTACCCCCTCCCTCCTCTCTAGTACAATAAAGGCCTTCTTCAGTTCACACAGAGACAAGTACCCCCTCCCTCCTCTCTAGTACAATAAAGGCCTTCTTCAGTTCACACAGAGACAAGTACCCCCTCCCTCTGTGTAGGCTCAAGTAATTTTGGTCAATTTTTCCTCAATATGTGTTTTTCTAGTTAAATTGACGTCATTAACTTTCATTGGCCCATCTAGCATTAGCTAGCAACTCTTTATCAAAATGAAAGATAGGTCTACATTATATATAGTTGGGTATACTTGTACATTGTATCTATTGACTGAATAACTTATTAAATCGTTTATTACCTTAATAATAAACTGCATTGAACATAATATGGCACGAGCGGTAGGCCTATGTCGGAAAGTAAGATAATCCCGTTTACAGCCACAGGAAGTTGGTTTGACATTCAGATTCAGATATTCGTTTCACTTTCCCCATGCCCTTGGAATGATTCCTTATTATTTTTATAATCCTCAGTGACGAGTAGGCTAATATTGAAATATTTTGCATTTATGTCATACAGAAAGTTATGCCCAATGTTAACTTAAGCCCAGTCAGATCAAGCCTTCCACTATTTATTGTCTCTTGAAAAAAAACACAAAAACAAAACAAGACAATTAAGTTTACTCAATTCTTCCAAGGAAGCCTTTTTCTTTTACCAACACCGCTCATAGCATTCTTACCTTGTATTCTTACCTGGTGGGCTTCCCAGACTCCAGAGCTAAGTGGTAGGTCAGTGTCCATGGAAGCCACACACTGCTGATGCGCCAGCCCAAAGATAATTTAAAATTTGTAGTAAAAACAGGGAGTATAGAAATCTATGGACTGGAAAGTGCATCATAAGCAGCTACGTTAAAGGGCATAGCTCATCACATATTTGTACTCAGGTATCCCCAGAATCGTCATTGTCAATGTACAACATACTCCTATGTACAGTATTAGGTGGCTGGGTTCTATATATATATATATATATATAAGCAATTTTGTGTTTTTGAGGGGGTAAATATTGTGACGTCACTGAGGCACTTGGAGTACCCTTATAAACATATAGTAACACTTGGAGTCCAGCCACAGGGTGCCATCTTGATTTCCAACCTCTTTCTTTAAAATGTAGTAGTCACACTTGATGGAGTTACAAGTATAAGTGGTTGAGGAGGCCAGAAGGTGTGACATCGAGAACAAAATCGTGAATATTCATATAAAACTGCAAGATAGTCGGAAAGGGCAGCCTTGAAAGATAATAGGTTAGTCAGGGACACCAATGCTGCATTTTGTGTTACCACCACTGATAAGCCATTGGGATTTTGGCAGAAAATGCCAAAAATTATCAGTGATATCGGAGACATGTTTACATACAGTGTTCTCATCGTCCAGCATATTACAGCTTCATATTCATCAGCCAACTTAAAATAGCACTATATAATATTTAATTATCACTAGAACAATACACTATACCATATGTAGGAAGTCTTCTGGAGAAATAGGGAAAATTTAGACAAAAATGCAAGATAAACTAAATCACAAATGTATGCTAGAATAGCATTGACAAATCGCTAGATAGTCACCAAACACTAAAAACTTGTATGTCACTAGAAAACATATGTTGAAGTATCTAGAATAATCTTTAACCTAAGAAGTGCGCATGGTGGTAATTAGAAACGTCCGCCTGTGCTGACGTATTTGAGCTGTTTCCATCACTAAAATATTAATTTTACCATAATTAGCATTAATACTTATCCATACACGCCTATTATGGGTTGATTATAAAGGTATGGGTGAGGCAACCTGCTTTCCCGCCAATTTCCCCCAAGGCCACTGAGACACGGTCGATCGATACTCTCTCTCTCTCTCTCTCTCTTGCACTCGCTTGCTAACAGAGATGACAATGCCCTGCTTGCAACTCGCTAATGTTAGCACGAAAATATACCTCAGAATAAGGGAATAATAGGGAAAATAGGTGATAACTGAAGGATGGGAGGAAAGTGGGGAAGGAGGGGAGGTAGAGGAGTGATATTTTGCATGGCCCAGGGGCCAAAAAAAAAAAAAAAAAAAATTGATGTTTAATTATTTTTTTTTTTTCTCTGACTCTTAAGAGTCTTCCCGCAGTTCCCGGGTTAACAATCGAAACATCTCTCCAATTCCTTATAATAGGGAAACTAACTTGAATATCGCTAGAATTCATCACATCTTGATGTCGCTAGATGGAAGTGATGTAAGTGATTCGCTGGATTTAGCGGTAGCAGCTACATTGGCAACATCGTACCAAGAACCTTCATTCCGTTATAATGAACAAGGTCAGATTTCGAAACTATTACAATTATTTCAAAGTTCAGAGATCATCAGATTGGTTTGGAAGTCGAAGTACACAATTTCAGTTCCATTAGTTTAACAAACATTTACATAATAAATTATAATATGCTACTTAGAGGGTTTAATAAAGGATTACTTTCCCGATATCGTATAAGCTTACGCAAGCTGTTGTTCTTTTGTTTTGTTTTAAGAACGTCAACAAACGCTTCGTATATATGGGGTTCTTAGTTATACATTATAACATATTTATAGTTTGCACACTCTTATAAGTATAAACACTTACTTGTTAAAGAGTAAATACACAAAAGCCCAATTTAGAATGATCGTGAATATCTTTATTTTGGCGTATGTTTGGGCTAATTTAAGACTACATTTAGATTGATAGAATTTTTTAACACTCGCCAATGAAATATGATGACTTGCTTACAGAATTATATACTTAAAGGGCATAGCTCGCCAAAAATCTCATCCTGTTTTTGTCACTCTTCAAAGCATGTAATTTGACATATAATGCACATGTGCTTTGATTTTGTATAATTTTTACCCTAAAAATAGAAAACAAATTCACAATAGATGTTTCCATTTTGAGGGGGGGTGAAGGGCCACCTTTGAAAACACAGCCGAAATTAAGGCCAGTTCACAGTGGTTCACAAGTTAGCCTGGATTTGTTTTACAGACTAACCAATGCTACACTCATTCCAGCTCCAATTCTTGCTAATTAGCTTATATTCTATGGATGACTCCAGATTTACCTTCACCTTTGTCAATTGTACCCACCTACAGCCTTGGACAGTTGATAATAAATATCCAAGATATAAATAAATAACCAGTTCGGTCTCAGGTTACCAAAACTAAAAACAAATTAGTGCTAGATCCATTCTCAAAAGTTGCTAGAATGTCGCTAGATAGTGAAATACTGGCAACAATATATAGAGTAATACCATGATCTCTCTAATATTGTTCAATATCGCTAATATTCCTAAAATAAAACTAGAATTCATGATACTGGATGCAAGAAAATGCTATTCTTCTTCTTCTTCTTATTGTTAAAATGTGCAGTTTGCTTGGAGGGTTGTGGTGTCTCCAGATTACTGCACAGGCGTTTTAGGAGGGGTGAAAAGAACAATTGTTAGTATAATAGGGGTTAGGAGAGATAGTAAAGGTGGATTTTATACTACTGTACTGTATATGGGGGGTAAGTTTGTCGTTGTCTTTTGAGGTCAGGGTGATTTAAGTCTAGGTGAGGGTGAGGTCAGAGATGATGATGATGATCAGTTGTAGTACAGTACTGCTCTATGTGTACTGTGTGATTCAAGTCAAGGTGAGGGTGAGGTCAGAGATGATGATGATCAGTGGTGATACAGTACAGTACTGCTCTATGTGTACTGTGTGATTTAAGTCAAGGTGAGGGTGAGGTCAGAGATGATGATGATGATGATGATCAGTGGTGGTATAGTACAGATTCAGTTGGATGGTAATTTTATATGCTTGTGATTTTGTTTGTTGTTCTGATGTAGGTTCCTAGGGCTGATGCGATGACATGTTTACTGTGCTGTGGTAGGTCTCCTCCACCTAGGATATGCTTGATGTTGAATGTTCCTCCTTGTTGGGTTACTACACTTCTGAGGTGGGTGCGGGCACCGTAATGTCTGTGGCAGTGGACTAGATAATGCTCCACTGTCTCAGGTGTGAGGCAGTACGGGCAATTTTCATTTGCTTGCAGTCGCTATTAGATCGAAGTAAATTCCTCCAGATCTAGCAATACATATGCTACATTGGCACTACTGTTTGTTCAAAAGATTAGCCCTTTGAAATGACCGCTATGGGTAAGTTTATATGGTAGGGTTACCGCCAGGTGTTAGCATCTAGACGCCATCTTGACTCCGCTATACTAGTATGTTATAACATAATACTTTGTTGTTTCTGCTTTTCACACAAGGTTATACAGTCAACCCCCAATAAGACCGAGAGATAGGTTCCCAGCAAAGTTAGGTCAAAGCGAATTTGAGCCCTAAATACAGTATAGGCCTACTGTAGGCTACCGGTCATGGTAATAAACGAATTATAACTTCTCATTCATCCTACTCAATTCGTGGTGATCGAATTACTAATATATATATACACACACACACATATAAGGTATGCAAACCTATGCATGTAAAGTATCTACACAGTATAGCCTACTTCCTTACTTGATTACATATTGTAACACACCACAAATTAACGAGTCGTGATTTAACTGATTTTGGTTCAAATTATAGGCATATGGCCTGATTTAACGTTTTCTATAATAACGCAAACAGCAACGTTTTCTTTAAAATAGCATTTATGAGAAACTTAGAAATATTGAAATTAATAAGTAGCATAGCAATACGAATTATTCTCCATAATTTACGCTATATCACACATAATAGTAATTGGCGCTTACACAACATCAGAATGCATCTGTGAACGAAGTCTTAATGGAATATGTCACGAAATGACCGAGAATGATGTACGTAGAATTCGAGCAAGGCAAAAGTCTGGTGGCCGTTGGCAACATACCTGTGAATAGTACCATACATAGGATAATTTTACTAGATACCAGCGAGAATCGAAATCCCAATTCAATTGTATTATTTCCGGCTATATGGACAATTTAGGTTATTTCCAATGTTCTCTAATTTAATTTAGTAATATATGAATCATTATGTGATATAGGTAAGAGATCCCTTCGTTTTCCATGGGGCTATTATTGGGAAACATATACTGTATTAGATAAAGTGGCACATTTATCACTCGTCAGTTTGTTCACCATGTTTCGCTTCGTCTCTTATACTTTCGTACGGTAAGATAACTTTTAAATAAACTCCTTACCTCTCAGTTTTACCTAATTTATCGTGTATGTACTTACAATATATAGTAAGAATATAAAAAAATTGATGATAATATATCTGATCCTATGCCAATTAACTGTGGGGTCCCGCAGGGAAGCATCCTTGGTCCCTTACTCTTTCTCAGTTATGTGAACGACATGGAACTGAGCGTCTCATGTAAATTATTACTGTATGCAGACGACAGCGTGCTTCTGGTTTCAGGAAAAGACCCAATAAGTATTGCCGCTTCACTTTCCAAAGAACTAGCATCATGTAGTGAATGGCTAGTGGACAATAGACTATCTCTTCACCTAGGCAAGACGGAAGCCATCTTATGTGGAACAAAACGCAAACTGAAAGACATTGTGGGCTTCTCGGTCAACTGTAATGATATTCCTATAACAACAGTGTCACAAGTTAAATATCTCGGACTGAAACTGGACGCGAGTATGTCAGGTGAAACAATTTTGGAATCTATCCTGAGTAAGTGTAGAGCACGTATAAAATACCTGTATAGACAGGTGGGATGCTTGCCCGCGGCGACCAAAAAGACCCTCTGCCAAGCGCTTGTTCAATGTAATTTTGACTATTCTGTGTCATCCTGGTACTCTGCATCATCTAAATCAGCACAGCACAAACTTCAGGTTACTCAAAATAAAATGGTTAGGTTCATGCTGAACCTATAGGACCCAGATCACATGTTGGCCAGGAACAACTTCAGTCACTAGGTATGCTCAATGTCTCTGACAGGGCCAAACAAATCAGGCTAACTAATGCCTTCAAAATTTTCTATGACAGAGCTCCAGAGTATCTAAAGAATGATTTGGTTAAAGCAAATGAGAGGAGTGGACATAATACAAGAAACATGATGTTTAATTTTAAGGTCCCGAGAATCCAAGGACAGGGTAAGCAAACATTCTTCTTCACTGCCATCAAAGACTGGAACGACCTACCCCAGTCAGTCCGTGAAAAGAGAACACTGTATTCCTTCAGACGTAGCCTGAAGGAACACCTGAACCGGACAGCTGCGAGAAGGGAGCACCAAGCTTATGTCTACTACTAAATACGACATAAGAGATAGACAAACCAAACTGAAATGACTACTGATTACGGATTACTGATATTTACTATAGGATGTAAGGTATCTTAAAATAACCCCCTAGAAATACTTTCTCTAAAGTATCTATTTCTTTATCCTCCCCTTTTCCCCAGCTAACCTAATCCCACAAGGACCCCAATGGAAATACGCCTAACGGCCTTATTGGGCTATCCTTAGTTGGAATTATGCAAGGCTGGTACATGTCATATTTGTAACACTATGTGGTACCAACTATGTAAAATGCTGACTGAATAAATATTATTATTATTATTATTATTATGCACAGATCAGATCAGATGAAGTATTGAGGGATAAGCCTTTACAATGGCACCTCGTATTTACATTCTACTTTTCCTATTTTTCTGAACCGTGTAGAGAGGGGAGAAGGGGTGTTGGAGAGAGAGGAAGCTGTTGGAGTGGCTTTGTTATGTGTGTTTAGTCTGTATACGTCGTCAGGATATTCCTGACTGGGTGCGAGCATGTGAAACATGCTAGGACGTACTACCACACCCACTAAATGTCCGCCGTGGCAGGGATTCGATCCCGGGTCTTGCAGATTCACATGTGAGCGTGCTCACCACTCGACCACCACGGCAGTCAGATCAGATCAGATCAGATGTGGTTCGGGAAGTAATGCCTTAACAACGGCACTTCCCTGAGAGGTTCTTGTAATTTTCATTCATTTATTAAATTAAAATTGCACTCTGCTATTATCGATCGATCAGTGACAGGCCCAGTTCAGTCAGTTCAGTTGGAATTCGGGAAGTTTAGCCTTAACGTCGGCACTTCCCTAAGAGGTTTTGTTATTTTTCTTTTGTGACTTTTTGTGACGTGCTCATTTGTCTAAAAATAAATATATCTCATTTTTCATCCCTTTTTCTGAAATCTTCTTTCTTCTCTCTTCTTTCTTCAGTCTTGTTTCTTCTCTCTTCTTCCTTCATTCTTGTTTCTTCTCTCTTCAGTCTTCTTATTTCAGTTCTTTCAATTTTTTCTCTCGTACTCTCCACATTTGATAGATTGTCTGTTTCACTCTATCGCTTATTTCTTTGTTAAATAAAAGATGTCCGATGACTTGGTTTTCATTTTCAATATAAGGCTGTTGGAACCCTGGATCTTTTATTCTGCATGCTTTATAAAATGAACAGTGTAGTAGAAAATGTTTTAGGTCTTCTGTTCCTTCCTTACACAGATCGCATTGTGTCTCTCCTCCCACATGCCTATTTCTATCTTTTAGATTTAAGTTATTTGTCCTACATCTGTAAAATATTATAGATGCCTGTGTGTTGTCATAAATATCTTCCTCGCTCTTAATCTCCTTTTTATAACTTCTATACACTTCTAGGCTACTCTTCTCTGCCAACTCCTCTCGCCATCTTCCCGAATCCCAGTCCAGAACTCTTTTTTTTCTAATGTCGTCCTTCTAAATATTTGCTAAATTTGTTTCTCCTAACTTCAAATTCCCTACATACTTTTGAATTTCTGCAGTCCAGGGATCTTTACTATTTCTAAGTTTTTCCTCTGTGATTCTTCTTAGCAAGTCATTACTTTCCTCTCCTACTAAATATTTAAGATATTTTATGTTACCTTCCATAATTCTTGCCTCCATTGATGAGGCTCCTATTTCACCCCTTAAGGTTACCTTTTGGGCATATCTGGGTGCCCCTAATATGTGTCTAAAAACCCTATTCTCTATATTTTGTAATTTATTTATTTCTGTTTTTGAAAAACCTATAACATTCGAGCCATACAGGACTGCTGGTATCACAATACTTTTCCAATATGTTTTTCCAATAAGTATCTTATTACAACTTTGTGATATTACCGGGTATGTAAGGTTAGCCATTCTATTTGCTTTATCCAAAGCTTCTATTTTCTGGGTTTTATTTTTTTTTTTATTATCGTTAAATTGTATTCCTAGATATTTAATTTGTTTTACCACTTCTATTTCTCGTATATTGTTTGGTTTGTTTTTCATATTAAATATTAGGATTTTACTTTTGTCTTTATTTATACTTAAGCCACACTCTCCCACTATCTCTATTAATTTATCTATTACTCTTTCTGCTTCCTGGATTGTATGAGCCAAGAGTAGCCCATCATCGGCATAAAACAATGAATTTATTTTGAAACACTCATCTACAAACCCTCTTTTATTTTCTAACTGCTTAATTATCTCATAAGTTATTAATTTAAATAATGTTGTGGACCCCGTACAGCCTTGTCTGATGCCGCTTGTTACCTTAATCTCCGTCTCATTTACTTGCCCCTTATTTATAATTGTACTATCTTCTTTATATATGTTACTTACTATGTCTATAACATTTGAATTTATATTGTAATCTTTTAATACTTTTATCAGTTTCTCCCTTCTGATGGAGTCATAGGCCTTTTTAAAGTCTATTGAGATTACTATGAGTGATTCATTTTCTATTGAGCTTGTCCTGGAATCTTTACGACTCTGAATCTTACGATTCTATACAGGACTGTCCATTTGTATCGGCACTAGCTCAGAGAAGAGTGTTGAGAGGGGAGAAGGGGTGTTGGAGAGAGAGGAAGCTGTTGGAGTGGCTTTGTTATGTGTGTTTAGTCTGTATACGTCGTCAGGATGTTCCCCTGACTGGGTGCGAGCATGTGAAACATGCTAGGACGTACTACCACACCCACTAGATGTCCGCCATGGCAGGGATTCGATCCCGGGTCTTGCAGATTCACACGTGAGCGTGCTCACCACTGGACCACCACGGCTCCTACTTCTTTTGTTTTGTTCCCTCCCAGTTCAGTTGTTTGGCGGGAAGCTTGGCCTTTACAATGGCGCCTCCCTTCATTGACGAAACACGTGCCTTCTTCCTTTCCTCACAGCCGCCTCCCTTTCTTCTCTATTGGTCCTAGTATACTGTCTGATGGCGTAATGGGTTTCCAAATGTAAGGATATTCTAAACAAATGTAGGGATATATTTCTTCCTGTTTTTTTTGTTTTGTGGCTTTCCCTAAAAGAGGGGAAGCTGATACAAAGGCGTGGCTGGAATAGGAATACCCGGCCGACCCCCATAAGAAGAAGACTGAGCCGATTCCCAAATACAATTCTATTTTTCCCGGCTATATGGATTATTTAGGTTATTTCCAATGTTCTCTACTTTCATTTACTAATATATGAATCTTTATGTGATAGGTAAGATATCCCTTCGTTTTCCATGGGGCTATTATTGGGAAACATATAGAAACTGGCACCTCCACAACTAGACAAGGAAAATTAGTTTAACTGAGGGTGGTATTCTGAAAATATAGGTACTCACGGTACTATGCTGACGTCACTATAACCCCTGTGACATCACGAAATTCACCCCCCAAAACACAAAATTGCATATATCTCTCTCTATATATATAGAACCCAGCCACCTAATATTTTACATAGGAGTATGGTGTACATTGACAATGACGATTTTGGTGATACCCGAGTCAAAATATTGGACGAGCTATGCTCTTTAAAGCCTGAATCGGCCTGACTTTAACCAGTTGTTTACTTACTCAACCCTGTGGAGGAGCAGGGTTGAGTTGGCTTGATATTGGACACCCTTTTATGGCATTTGGGTGTGAAATACGACACCATTTCCAGTCTATCGGAGATAATGATGGTAAAGGAAAATGCGGTACAATTCTGTGGGCAAAGAGTTCCACAGAGACACATATCTAAGATTAAAAAATCTTTTTCTTATTTCAAGCTGGCATCTCGAGTGAGCAATTTTATATGGGTGACCCCTGGTTGCAAAATATTGGGGACGATCAAAAACATCTTCAGGAGTAATTGAGCAGAGACCGTGAAATATTTGCCAGTACTTAATTATGTCATGCCTAAGAAGTCTACCCTGGAAAATAGTTAAATATCCTCAATCTCTCACCATAATCAAGCATGGCTGACAGGAGAGGCCCACCATTATAATTATAATGTGCAACCCGAAATAATTCATCGATCATAGCTGCCAACAACAAAAAGTTATCCAGGAAGGTGTAGGCTATAGGCCTACTCTTCATCAGGTATCCTGTTTTCTCTAGAAGTGTGGGAGATTTGACCTTCGCCAGAAGCCCCTTGTTACCCTAAGCACCGCGCCTCCTGTCAAGAAATCTCCATCTTAGGAGATTTCAATGTTCACCACCACCAATGGCTCTCCTCTGTTTCCACTGACCAACCTGGTGAACAAGCCTACATCTTTTCTATCTCAAACGACCTACAGCAGTTAGTCCAGCAACCCACCCGTATCGCGGATCGCTTTGGAGACCGGCCAAACATTCTTGACATATTTCTAACCTCTAACCCTTCTGCTTATGATACTGTCAATATTTGTTCTCTCCTTTGGGCTCCTCCAACCATAAACTAATTACGAACCTTACGAACCTTACGGTGATACTGGAATGCAGGTCTTACTAGCCCTCTATGTCCAGATCTTCATCTTCCTCTAAACTTAAACTAACATGGTTGCCCGGGGTGGTTATTAATTTTTCTTCAAAGTCGTATTTGATGGCTTGAGGACTCCAAAACTTGTCGGGGCGTTTTTCATAAAACACCACACTCCCTGCCTCAATCACTGCATTAGGTAGGCTATTTCACACATCAACGATTCTTGAGCTGAAGTAGCCTACATGTTCTGCCGCCTCTTCGTTCTTGTTCTTTCCTTGGCCAGTTTCTTGCTGTTGTCACGGGTTGGTCCTTCATTCCTCTCAAGATGGAAGTTCACCTCTCTGTCATACTGTCCATTCAATATCTTATTTATTAGTGGCCCCTCCATCATTGACGAACATGCCTATTACATAAGGCATCCTCTTCAAACACTAATCCGCCGTAGTTTGAATCTACCGCGCAGAGCATTTAAAAAACTGAGGAGCCTTCATCATGAGCGCACGCGACCTCACTCATGGCTTCAGTCATTATGAATTGGGTTCTCACTACGAAAAAACTTCGTAAAAAATAAAAACAAAAAGAAAATAAGAATAACTATCCAATAAGCTTTCCATCATATCGTGGATGTACTTGTGTGGATTTCTGACCAGACGCTGAATCAGGCGTCATTCCTCCTTCTTTGCTCTGCGCTCAGCCTGCCCGGACGTTCCTTTCAGGCTCCGCTGGTTCCGCATTCGTGGCGTCCCTAGTGAGTTTTTTCTCATTTGTTTACTCTGGGATGTATCGAGTAAGGTTAGGATAGGCGTAGCAGGAGTGTCCTGGGCTGGTTGCCCGCAGTGCAATGTATTTTGGGTCGTATGTATGGGGCATCTATTTCGGATGTACCCTCGTGGTCCTGTTGTGGACACGTGAACTTTTCACAGTTTGGTTTAGTTGGTGATGCAGGCGGCTTTCATTACGCGTTAATTATTGCTGCCTTTTATCCTTCTGATGAGGTAAGCTGTGTGTTTGCTGACGTTCCCAGCGTATTTTTCTTCACTTAGTGAAGTTTTTTCTGGGTCCGTGTCAGGCTTCCCGGGGTTGGGAAGTTATCGCTTCGGTGGTGTGTTGGCGGTGGTTCCTGTTGTGATATTCCAGTGTGTGTTTATATTTCAACTATTTTCATGCCGTCTACCTAGGCCTAGCCAGCCGCTCGTAGCTTTGCCACATGTCTAGTGTTATTATTTATTTTATAAATATGCCCTACTGTGTCATGTGTATCCGGGTTTTAGTTGTGTATTGGCTAATTCCTCGGACTATATTTGTTTCCTGGTTTAGTTGTGTATTGGCTAATTCCACGGATTATGTTGTGACCTTGGTTAGTCGTGCGTGTCTCTCCTCGTGTCGTATTGTTCAGATGGTGTCTGTTCAGGGTGGGGTTTGCCTTCCGGCGGGTTTTTCTCGGTTTCACCGTGAAAAAACCTGTCCGATGAGCAGTGTTAGGCCACACGTGGTTGTTAACACTGGCTGGTTCCCCGGCGAGGGGAGGTGTCTGTGGCTCTCCAGGACTGCGTATCTGTGGGTGCCTGGTTTCAGGCCTCCTTTATAATTCCCGGCGGGATGGCTGTACCCATCCTTACATATATATTTAGTTATATATAAAGAAACGACGTTCGTGAGAACACTCGTTTTTTATAGGTTTTTCTACCTGGTTTACGACAAACCACGGGGAAAAACCTAGCTGTTGTTTAGGCGTTCCTCCCCGGCGATCTTTTACAAAGTAGTGGGGTCAGGAACTTGTGGGGTTAACTTTTAGACTTCTCACCCGGCGGGTGCACCTTAGCAGGGTGGGATAAAACGACTTAGGTCTCTTATAGTTAACCAATCCATGTGAGTGATACTCTGTGTATCGCTGCCTTTACTCTTACGACATTTGAAGGATCAGTGAGGTTTAACCAAATCGATTTCCCACCCCGGCGGGTGTCCCTAAGTAAAGGAACTAAGGAATTTATAAACAAATTCAATTTCGATTAACCTTAATTGGGTGATACTTTCAGTATCGCCGCCTTCTAATTTTACGACGATCGTTTGGGACAATTCGTTAAAAAATCAGATCTCGTATATTCCTGCCCTGGGCTATTCTACTAAAATATTTCAAGGGCCGGCATCTTTATGAGGGGGGCTTTGTTACAAAATTGAATCTTGAGACAGTCACCACCTCCTACAGACTATTAGTGCCATACTGGACCATTATATCAGAGGGTATTCTTCATGTTCTTAGCTAAGAAGACTTGTTTAGCCTCTTTATACCCAGCCGCGTGGCGAGATGTGTTAGCTGTGTCTTTGCATCCCGTTACCCGGCGGGTTATTAACACTTGTATGCGAACACTTGGGTTAACCTTATGAGCATTAATTCCTGGAAATTTTCTTTATTTTTCCAGAGCTGAGCTCCGGCGGACCAATACAGACCCGGCGGTAGTTCCTCTCACCAGTCTCTGTCATGGCTAATGTCACCCCAGTTTTTGCCCTGTGCATTACCCCTACTTGCGCGGGTATCCCAATTTTTGCACATACCCTTTGCATAAGGTGTGTTAGATGTCTAGACCGTTCAAGGGGTCTCTGGGTTACACGTAATTGTTCTTTTTGCTCCCAATTAACCAATAAAGTCCTGTGTGACAATGACAAGACCGCGGCGGTAGCGTTGAGAGAGGTCAGACAACAAATGTCGGCCTACACTACCATTGTCGCACATAAGTCACTTCAATGTGACAACGTCCCACTTTGGGATAAGTTGCTGTCAGAGCACCCTCCCCCTAAACGTACCTCTAGAGTAAGGGGTTTTAAGCCGACAGAGACTAGCCAGGATTCTGTATCGTCTGTGGAGACGTTTAAACGCCCGAGAGAGCCTACTCCCCCGGCAGCCACCTCCTCGTCGCAGGCGAGATCGAGGTCAAGGTCTCCCCTCAGACAACGGTCTTCAAGTCGGGCCTCTTCCCCGGCTAGTAAGAAGTGCAAGACTGAAGCTTCCCCCAGGGACCATGGTGGTGATTCTTCCAAACCTAGGTCCAGTTCGCGGTCACACCGTAGCCACAAATCCTCCAAAAAGGATTCCCATAAGAAGTCTTCTCGACATTCTTCTAAGTCTAGTGCATCTCATCGTACCTCTACACCTGACAATGTTTCTGTTACAGCCTCAGAGTATAGTGAAGCGCCTGTCCCTAAACAAGATTTACCTATTGATATTTTAACCCTAGAAATGGAGAGTTCAGGATATTCAATAATTGAGAATGTTTCAGACTCTCAAGAGAGCGTAGGCCAGAGCCTCGGTGTTTGGCGTTTTGCTCAGCCAGGGTCTGTCCATCCACGTCCGACTCATACGAGTCACACAGTAGCCGATGTCCACAGGGACGCGGCGACCCCATCCTCTATCCCTGATTTATCTTGGAAACAAGGTGCCCCTGCCTCGGCGGGGTCTTCTCAGGAGGATCGGGAGGAACAAGATGAAGTGTCATTAATTTCAGATAGGGAAGGACAAGGGTCAGGCTCAGGCCCGGACGCCGCCCATGATAATACTAATTCACCTGAAAGTTCTGCACCTAACCAGTTTGTTACAGCACAAGAAATTGATGGGTTACTTACTCATGCTCTATCAAAATTCTTTAATCAACAACGAGAAAACCCCACAATGGACTTGGGGGCTCCCTTGACAGGTTCTGCGGTACGGCCTCTAATAACGTCAATCGATTTATCTAAGATTCCTAACCCTCCTACTCTGTCACCGGCAGGGAGCTCTAAGCCAGCTACGGCGGCATTCACTACGTCAAATGTCAGGGTCATTACGGATGTTAATCCACCCCCTCTAGACAAAGCGCCTCTTAGAAAGGTAGCTATGCCCCTGCTTTATGGGCCAGACGAGTCATGGGTCCCTTTGAACCCCTCTAAGCCAGAGCTTGCCCAGCCTACCTTGTCAGGGGAACTCCCGGTACCACGTGAGTGGTTTATCCAGGGAAATAAGTCTAAGAAATTAAGGGCATTGGATGCCTTGGGTAATGTTTTGGATGTAAATATCAAGGCTATACCTAGTTATTATTATCAGGATTATTTTGTTTATGCATCTAAGCCTGCTTTACCCCCTGCCTCAGCTTCAAAACTTTTTTCAGACTGGTCTAAGCTGGATGGGTTTAATGATATTAAGGCTCTGTTGGCTATTACTCCTGAACTAGATTTACAGACCGTCACAGACGAGACAGCTAATCCAGTGTTGAAGGTGGGACAGTTAGGACCAGGACCTTGGGTGGATTGGGAGGTAGAGGCTCAAAACTTTGCAACCACTTTCACTTCTAAATCTTCCCACCAGATCCCTCAGGATACACATTCATGGTTCTCAATGCCGGTAGGTTCTGCCGGCGGAGTTCCGTCAGCTTTATTTTCCTTTTTAGCTGCCCCTAAGATTAATCTTTGTGAACTAAAGGAACCATTCATTACCCCTACCCCTTCTCACCTAGACAGAGAATTTAGGCTAAGGGGAAAAGCTTTCCGCCTGTTTTCACAGTACATAGTTTCTCAACAGGTGGCTAAGTCTTTACTCAGGTCTACTCAGGCAATCGCAGACGCGGATGCTCGAAGATCAGTTGAATTATCCCGGCGTCTGATTCTTCAGTCGTCAATTCAATCCTTAGGTGACATACGCACAGCCTTACTTGAGGCGGTGCGAGCACGACAGGATCTTAGAATGTCATTAGTTCGCAAGCTGCCTGATCGCATTGCTAACCAGGTGGTAATGTCCCCAGTACTTACACCTTCTTTAATGTCCCCTGATGTATGGCGAACAGTGTTTAACATGGCACAGGCCGTGAAGCACAGTCCCGCACAGGCTAAGAAACCCGCATTTAACTTCCCCAAACCTAAGCCTCCTACTAAAGCTCAGCCAGGGGGTTCTAAGCCGTTTCTTCCGCCTAAGTCCTCCCAATCCCCCCTGGGTCAGTTCAGGCATAGACAGAGAGGGTTTTCAGGACAGAGGGGACGCGGCCAGTATAAGCCGGGTCAGGGCCAGTCTTCGGCCCACACCAGCCAGCCGGCGAAGCGGCCAACACCACCAAACCCACCATCAAAAAACTAAAGTCTTTCTCACTCCCAGTGCCTACCTTAGAGCCGGAGGAACCGAGGGAAGTACAGCCGGCGAACCCTTGTCTGCTAACTGGGTCGTTCCGAACGTGTCACCAAGCATGGCCGTTAAAAACCTGGGCACGGATGGTGGCACGCAAAGGCATCACTTGGCAGTGGCTCCGGCGACCTCGCTTACGTCAGCCGACAACGGCAAATTGTGTTTCATTAGAGGTGGAGCTGCTGGTCCAGGAGATGATTGCCAAGAATGTCATCATCCCGGTACCCCCAGATTACCCTGTATTCACGTCAAAACTGTTTTTGGTTCCCAAACGGGACAGTGTTCAGATGAGGCCGGTCGTAGACCTGTCGTATCTGAATCTTCACATTTACAACGAGTCTTTCAGAATGTTAACAGTTCATCAAATCAGGCTAACACTTCCGCCGGGTGGCTGGATGTGTTCCCTAGACCTGACAGACGCCTATTGGCACGTGTCGGTCAACAAAAGATTTCAAAGGTTTCTGGCCTTGAGGATCAGGCACCAAAATTTTGTTTTTCAGAGGATGCCGTTCGGTTTGAACCTAGCACCTCGATTATTCACAAAACTAGTCAGGCAAGCCCTGATGCCATTGTTAAAACAGGGAATCAGAGTGTTGTGGTATCTAGACGACTGGCTGGTGGTGGCAGAGACACAACAATTATGCATAAAACATGTCAATATCATTTTAAATCATGTCAAAACTCTAGGCTTCAAGGTAAATCTGGTAAAGTCAAACCTTGTTCCCTCAAGAGTAATTCAGTGGATAGGGCTGGTCTGGGACACCGCCGCTCTCACTCTGAGTCAGAGTGTGGACAATCGCAACAGGTTTCGCAGGAAACTGTTCAGGTTTCTTCACAGTCTGACTACGACACGAAGAGTCTGGGAGTCTCTGGTCGGCTCTCTCAACTGGATTCAGCTAACTGTCAAGTTGGGCCGGTTGAAAGTAAAACGATTAATATTGGAGGGCAACAAATATTTCCCACTCTTACCGGCGGGAAAATTATGGCCCATACCAAAATTAATCCACACCTTACTAGCGGTCTGGGCGAAGAGGGAAACATTGCACTCAATCATGTCATGGACCTCTCCTCCTCCAACGGTATGGGTAGACACGGATGCGTCAGGCACCATAGGGTGGGGATTTCAGTCAAATCAGGGGCACCAGGGTCAGGGACTTTGGTCCCACTTAGAAATCGCTCACATAAATGTCAAAGAGTTACTAGTCCCATTGTATTTCCTTCAGGCTCACGGCCCGGCGTTACGGGGCAAGTCAGTGGCCTTCAGAATGGACAATCTGAATGCAGTTCACTGTATTCAGAAACAAGGGTCAACGAGGTCAAGGAAGTTGCTACTCGTGTCGGAAGAGATTTTTGTTCTAGCCACCAGTCTAGATATTTATCTTCACGCATCTTATCTCCCAGGCGTAGCGAACGTCTGGGCAGACGCTCTGTCCCGGAGACAGAGCACGACAGTAGAATGGGAGCTCAAGCAACCCATTTTCGACCTAATGATTGCGGAGCTCTCCCATCCACAAGTGGATCTTTTTGCGTCCGAGGAGACTCACAAGCTCCCTCTATACCTCACCCGCCGGACGATAACGCCGGCAGGGGGGCCAGACGCCCTAGTGACAGACTGGAACAGATGGAGCTCCATCTATCTGTTTCCACCGCCAGATGCGTCACTAATGTGCCACGTAGTGAACAAACTACGAGTTTATCGAGGCTTAGTCTCGCTAATCGCGCCCCTGTGGCCGGCGCAGGTGTGGTGCCAGCAGTTAATAATGTGGTGCCCGGACCCGGTATCGCTCCCGGTCGGGTACTTCCACTTAGACACGATTGGCAACCTAGAGACCTCGCTGACTTTTGCATTATGGACATTCAGGAGGCCAAGTGGCTAGCACCATACGGTAGGGATGTGACCAATAAATTGCTCAATCAATATACTCAGTCTACTAAGCGACAATATCAATCTCATTGGAAAGCTTTTACTTCTTGGATTGTTAGAACGGAACAAACTGTACCCTCAGTGGCATTGGTTTTTAATTACTTGAACTATCTGTTTGAGCAGAAACGTTTATCTGTGGTTACTTTGAAGAATCACTTAACTGCGATTAGAGTGCCCTTTTTCGACCTTACAGGTCTATCCATACCGGTGGCGGAGGAAACAGGATTTATGAGAGCGTGTTTAAACTCCGCCCACCTCCCCGTCAGCTCATGCCTACTTGGTCTCTGGACAAAGCTTTGTCTTTACTTCATTCTCGTCTGTATCAAAATACTGCAGACTTTGCTTTAATCTTAAAGAAGGCAGTTTTCCTTTTGGCTTTGGCCACCGGAAACAGAGTGTCTGAGCTGGCGGCGATGAGCAACACACCTAATTGTCTTAGGTTTGGTAGACTTAATGATTCAATTTCCATTGCACCCTCCCCGGCGTTTGTAGCCAAGAATGAGCATAGTGCACACGTGTTTTCTGAATTCACGGTGCCGGCGTTAAAAAGGGGAAAGGTGCATCATAATTTATGTCCAGTGCAAGCTCTAACCAAATATTTAAGAATAGCTCCTCATAACCCCCAAGGTGCTTTATGGGTAGCGAGTACGGGTAAACGCTTACTTAAACGGCGATTAGCCTCTCTTCTAGTAGAAGTCATTAAAGAGAGTAATCCCGGCGTTGTGGGTAGGGCCCACGATTTACGCAAGTGGGCGGCCTCTTTACGTTTCCTGAAAAACTTTTCAGTTGAAGATATTGCGTCCACACAGTTGTGGGCGTCTAATCATATGTTTCTCTCTAGATACTTGTCAGTTGCTCTAGACAAACCTTCCTTACCATGTATAGCTTTAAGGCAGAGGGTCTAGGTGGCCCTGCAGTCACTTATGTTTATTTTCAAGGAAAGGGGGGGGGGGGGGTGCAGTCAGTTGACATAGGACACCCTAGACCCCGCCGGAGTATGAGAACTGTGATACAATTTAAGGTTGAAATGTGATATGAAAATTTCTCTGAGAGAATTTGTGCTAGTACAAAGTTTAGTACAAAACAACGGTGTTGTTATAGTAGTTTTAGCTGCGAAAGCAATGTAACATTAGTTCAATGGAGTTCATTAGCAATTGATCTCCACATGTATTTTGGGGTTTATGATGTGCACATATAAACTTATAACTTATTATTTGTCACCACTCGTTGAGTGGGGTGCCTTTTGTAACTACAGATCTGTGTTCAGAATCTTCAGGGTTACCTATTTTTGTCAGGCAGGCTTCTTTGAAGCACGCACCTGCCTGAACCCCCTTTTTCTTGTATATTTCCGGCCTACGCCGTATTAAATACATTTTTCAAAAGTAAGAATACTATGTGGTTGTTTTTATTATCTGCTTTTCTAGAGTTATGATATGATTACGAATGTCCCCCTCCAGTCTTAGATATCAGGCATGTTCGTCAATGATAAATTATAGGTTTGACTCCTGTAAGGAGATTAGGAAAACCTAATATTTAGTAGTGGCCCCGTAATCATTGACGACTGGGGCCCTCCCGACCGTCCCCTTCCCATTCGTTGATGTATTAAGGATTTTGGTTTACTTGATATGTCAGTGAAGGAGGAATGACGCCTGATTCAGCGTCTGGTCAGAAATCCACACAAGTACATCCACGATATGATGGAAAGCTTATTGGATAGTTATTCTTATTTTCTTTTGTTTTTATTTTTTACGAAGTTTTTTCGTAGTGAGAACCCAATTCATAATGACTGAAGCCATGAGTGAGGTCGCGTGCGCTCATGATGAAGGCTCCTCAGTTTTTTAAATGCTCTGCGCGGTAGATTCAAACTACGGCGGATTAGTGTTTGAAGAGGATGCCTTATGTAATAGGCATGTTCGTCAATGATTACGGGGCCACTACTAAATATTAGGTTTTCCTAATCTCCTTACAGGAGTCAAACCTATAATATACCTCGATCATGTCACCCCTTGCACGTCGATAGGCCATTGGAGGTATTTCTAGTACTTGGAGTCGATCAGGGTAACTGAGAGATGTTAGCCCTGGTACCAGCTTTGAGGCTCTTCGGAGAACATTTTCAACTATTTTATGTTTTTTTTCTTTCTTATATGGAGACCATATATGACTGGGCATACTCCAAATTGGGTCTAACTGTCGTTTTAAATAGGCTTCTGAATGTAGGAATATCATATCTAGAGCTAAAAATGTTTGTCTTATCAGTCCCATGATCTATGGTTAGCCTTATTTACCTTTTCATGCATATATGTTTTTCAAAAGTTAAGTGACTATCTGTTGTAATTCCTAAATCCTTCTCGTAATTTACCCTCATAATTTCTGTTCTTTCATTGTTTTGCTTCTCAAGGTAGTAGCCATGCAGTAACCTCCGGTGTTCTGTAGCTGCTACACATTTTTAGATGCTTAAATGTTTCTGGGTGGAAAGGGAGGAGACTGTCTTCTGACCATTTTTGAAGTTTATTTAAGTCCTCTTGTAATAATACTTGATCATGTTGTGACTCTATCCTTCAAAATATTTTTGTGTCGTCAGCAAATAGGTAAATGATTGACTTTACACATTCAAGAAGGTCGTTGATAAATAATACACACAAAATTGGTCCTAGCACACTACCTTGAGGAATTCCACTTAGCACATCAGCCCAGTCAGAGTATAGCCTACACCTTTAATATGGACTCTTGGCTTTCTTCCCGTTAGGAATGACACTATCCAAATGTAAATGTTTCCTGTGACACCATAGCCAGAGTCGTTGATGTGGAACTTTATCGAATGCTTTTTGGAAATCCATATAAATAACAACCACTTCTCCCCCCTTGTCAAGTATTCTGGTCCATTCATCCATTACATGTAACATTTGAAGTACAGTTGACCTACCCTTTATGAACTCAAACTGCTTTGCGGATAAATTACCATTTTCAATCACATGTTTCATTATATGCTCACATAATATCGTTTCCATGAGTTTACACACTACACTAGTCAAGCTAGATAATTACAGGCTTCAGATTTGTCTCCTTTCTTAAATATTGCGCTCACATTAGCTGTTTTCCAGAAATTCCAGTCCGTGGGTAGTCTTTCCTCAACAAGCGATGTGTTGTATTCCTATATACTGTACTGTAGCAATATACTGTACCGGAAGCTAAATTATGTAAGGCATGGTACTGTACACAATTAGGACAGTGGTTTTGGTAACACAGTAGTTTGATGACCACTGTTTTTGGTTGAGGCAGTGCTGTGAACTACATGATAGCAAGCTGGGTATTATTTAATTTCTTTTTATTTTATGTAGCCTATGTTCAGTAGCCTATATATATTTATGTTACTGTAAGGTATATATGGACCCCAGTATGGTCCCCTCTGTACTGTGTGAGTCTGAAATAAAGCATTACTATATATTATCACTTTTTATAAGTCAGCAAGAATATCACACAATTCTTCCCTCAACTCACTCAGGATCCTTGGGTGAATACAGTCAGGGCCAGGAGACTTCTCTGTCTTTAGCTTAAGGAGTTGTCTCATAACTTCTGCTTTAGTTATTTTTAGATCTGGAATAGGATTGATGTTGGGAGTGCTCTGGAGTGGGTGTTTTATCAACCTCCGATTCTCTTGTAATAACTTTGGCAAAGAATTCTGAGAGGGTTGTAGCTTTGTCTTCGTCAGATCTTGCAAGTTCCTCTTTGCTAATATTTGTCACCTGTCCTATCTCTCCAGTACGGCCACCCGATACTCCCATTCGGCGGCGCTTGTGGCACTTTGGCGCTTTCAACTGGGAGGCTCTTCAGCAATACTTCTTTGATTTCCCATGGAATGGCTTTTGCTTCCGTGGCCGGGGCCCCTCGGAGAGTGCTGAACTCATTACTGAGGTAATCCTCTCGGGCATGGAAGCATACATTCCATTTTCTTTCTCTCAGTCTAATGCAAAAAAATCTTGGTTTACTCACGCTTGTTCTACTGCTGTCCGCAACAAGGAGGAAGCATTCAAACGGTACCGACGCCTTAAGACTCAAGAATCTCATTCTTCCTATGTTTCTGCCCGGAATCAAGCCAAATCTATTCTTTGGCTTGCCAAACACGTACTCTTTCATCAATAATAAATGCACTGAACTATCCAACTCTAGCTCTTCCCAAGCTTTGTGGCATCTAGCCAAAAACCTTTCCAACAATTTTTCTTCCTCGTCTTTGCCTCCCCTTTTCCACTCTGATGGCACAACCATCACTTCTTCCTCTGACAATGTTGAACTCTTCTCTTAAACTTTTGCTAGAAACTCCACCTTGGATGATTATGGTGCTATTCCTCCCTCTCCATCCCCTCTCTCGTATACTTATGCCTAATATCCTAATCTCTTCTATAGATGTATTTTCTACCCTCTCTGGGCTTAATGTTAAGAAGGTGAACAGTCTGGACGTTGTTCCTCCTGTTGTACTCAAAACTGTTCTTCCGTGCTGACTCCCTGCCTAGGCAAACTCGTTTCTGCCTCTCCTCTAACGTCTTCCCTTCTTGCTGGAAGTTTGCTCTCATTCAACCTGTCCCAAAGAAGGGTGACCGCTCTCAACCCTCCAACTATCGTCCAATTGCTGTCATCTCTTGTATCTCTAAAATCTTTTAAAAAAAATTTGCTTCCAAATTTCCTTATCATTTATCTTCTCTCATAATCTACTCTCAGATCGCCAGTATGGCTTCCTTAACTCATAAACTGCGAAGCTATGGTACTTTAAACCCTCCCGCTAGGCAAAGGGATTTGGTTCTATTCTGACGAAAATCGTCATATGTAGCATATATTAGAGGTGGACCGAATATTTGTTTCGTATTCGTATGTGCGAATATTCGCTATGTTTTTCAATATTCGTATTCGTATTCGTATTTGCATTTCCATTCATAGCTATTTGCAAACATGCGAATATTTTCACGAAACCAATAGAAGATATACAAAAATGTAAAATACTACATTTTAAAGCGTGCGTTCTCTTGTACGATGTCGGGGAAAGGCATGCTTCTTTATTAAACCTTTTAAGTACCATAGTATGTGAATTTTTTTTAAACTAATGGAACTGAAATTGTGTACATCGACTTCCAAACCAATCTGATGATCTCTGAACTTTGAAATAACTGTAATAGTTCCGAAATCTGACCTTGTTCATTATAACGGAATAAATGGTCTTGGTACAATGTTGCCAATGTACCGGCTACCGCTAGATCCAGCGAATCACTTCCATCACTTCCATCTAGCGACATCAAGATGTGATAAATTCTAGCGATATTCAAGTTATGTTCCCTATTTTAGGGAATTGTAGAGATTTTTCGATTGTTAACCCGGGAACTACGGGAAGACTCTTAAGAGTTCCCCCGGCGGACTGCGGGAAGACTCTTAAGAGTCAGAGAAAAAAAAAAATCAACTTTAAACATCAATATTTTTTTTTATTTTTTTTTTGCCCCTGGGCCATGCAAAATATCACTCCTCTACCTCCCCTCCTTCCCCACTTTCCTCCTCTCCTTCAGTTATCACCTATTTTCCCTGTTATTCCCTTATTCTGAGGTATATTTTCGTGCTAACATTAGCGAGTTGCAAGCAGGGCATTGTCATCACTGTTAGCAAGCGAGTGCAAGAGAGAGAGAGAGTATCGATCGACTGTGTCTCAGTGGCCTTGGGGGAAATTGGCGGGAAAGCAGGTTGCCTCACCCATACATTATATAACTCGCGGCCTGTATCTCCGATTTTGACCATCCAAACGCTGTTTTCACTCGTTTTATTGTTGTAACAGGTTAATACCTTTATAATCAACCCATAATAGGCACGTATGGATAAGTATTAATGCTATTTATGGTAAAATGAATATTTTAATGATGGAAACAGCTCAAATACATGCACACAGGCAGAGGTGTCTAATTACCCCCATGCGCACTTAAGAGGTTAAAGATTGTTCTAGATACTTCAACATATATTTTCTAGTGACATACAAGTTTTTAGTGTCTGGTGACTATCTAGTGATTTGTCAATGCTATTCTAGCATACATTTGTGCTTTATTTTATTTTTTTATTTTTTTCTATGTGATTGAGGGAGGCAAAAGGCATAACTGCCTATAGCGAGTGCCTCCCCCATAGTTGAAAGAGTGACAGGGCCAAACTCAAGGGACGTTTGAGCCAAAATGCCTGGACACACAGAGTTTGAAGCAATTTAAGTCATAGGAAGAGGGAAAGACTGATTCTGGGAGAGAGTTCCAGAGCTCAGCTGTTGAGTAGAAGAAAGTTTGAGAGTAACGTTTCACTCTTGGGTTGGAGAGTTGCACAGAGTAGGGGTGGGATTGAGTTTATCATGCATTGTTTAATATAGTTGCCCTATTTCTCCAGAAGACTTCCTACATGATATAGTGTATTGTTCTAGTGATCATTAAATATTATACAGGGCTATTTTAAGTTGGCTGATGATTATGAAACAGTAATATGCTGGACGATGAGAATGCTGTACGTATTTACCTAATTGTATTTACCTAATTGTAGTTTACAGGAGTTGAGCTGAGCTCGTGTTGTCCCGTCTTTCAGTCTACTTTCATCAATTTTGTTCTTGAAAATATGGATGTTCCTTGCCCCTACCACCTCCTCCTCCAGCCTATTCCATTTGTCAATACATCTATAGGGGAAGCTAAACTTCCTGATATCGTTCTTTCAGGTAGGTCTTTTTACTTTGTAGCTGTGGCCTCTAGTTATTCCTGTATCCATAATTAATATATCCTCCCTATCCAGCCTCTCCAGCCCTCGGGTGCAATTATACATCATTATCATGTCTCCCCTCTCTCTCCTCTCTTTTAGACTCGGTAGATTTAATTTGTCTAGCCTCCCTTCATATGGCAGTTCTCTGAGACTTGGAACCAATCTAGTAACTGCTCTCTGGATTCTTTCTAACTTGTGAATATGCTTCTTTAGATGCGGGGACTACACCACTGCTGCATACTCCAATCTTGGTCTAATCATACTTTTTATAATTTTCGCTACCATGGTCTCATCCAAGTAGTTCAGAGCAACTTTCATATTCCCGGCCATTGCATACACTACGCTAAAGAGCTTGTTAATATGTTTCTCTGGCGACAAGTTATCTTGTACAATCAACCCTAAATCCTTTTCTTTTTCGGCCTTGCTAATTATATTATCTCCCATCCTGTACTCCCAATTTGGTCTATTCTCACTTCTTCCCATAGTTAACACATGGCATTTACTTATATTAAATTTCATTTTCCACTTGGTGCTCCATTCGTATATTTTATCTAAATCCCCTTGCAGCTCCTCACAACTACTTTTAGTTGTTATTTGTCTCATAATTTTTACGACATCTGCAAACATTGACATGTAGGAGTTTATGCCTATCGGCAGGCCATTCACGTACATAAGGAACATGAGAGGTGCCAACACAGATCCCTGCGGCACACCACTCTCAACTTTCCGCCACGATGAGTAAGTTCCTCTAATGTTGGTCCTCATTTCCCTATCTGTTAAATAGCTCTCCATCCATTTCAGCAAACTCCCCCTGACACATCCTAGCATCTCAAGCTTAGATAACAATCTCTTATGTGGTACCTTATCGAATGCTTTGGAAAGGTCTAAGTAGACGCAGTCCACCCATCCGCCTCTTTCTTGGAGTACATCTATCACCCTACTGTAATAACATAGCAAACTGGTAACACAAGATGTCCCTTCTCTGAATCCAAATTGCTTTGGGGTTATTATCTTCTTTCTCTCCAACATTTTCATCCATCTCTTCCTAATTAGCTTTTCACAAATCTTGCATACAATACTAGTAAGTGAAACTGGTCTATAGTTTAAAGGGTCCACAGGGTTTCCATTCTTGTATATCGGAATGATATTAGCTCTTTTCCATTCAACAGGAACCTGTCCTTTATCTAAGGAAGCTTGAATTATGTCCCTCACTGGCTCCACTAATTGCTCTGCACACTCCTTTAAAACCCAGGCAGACACTTCATCCGGTCCCATAGCTTTCCTTACTTCAAGTCCTCTCATCGCAGATAACAGCTCATCTCTAGTTATTTCAATCTTACTAAGACCACTCTCCAGTACCCCCGCCTGTGGTTCGTCAAGACTTTCCTCTCTAGTAAAAACTGACCCCAATTTTTTATTCATTACCTCGCACATGTCCGATACATTTTCATACGTCCTAGCATCAACTCTTAATTTAGTAATTTGTTTCTTTACCTTCAACTTACGGTTTATATATTTATAAAATAATTTAGGGTCACTTTCACATTTATTTACTATGTTCTTCTCATAGTTCATGTTAACTTGCCTAATTATGTTAACATATCTATTCCTCTCCTGTTTATATTTATTCCGATTACTCTCAGTGTTCCTTCTTCTTAATCTAGCCCAAGCTGTATCACGCCTACCCAAGGCTCTTTTGCATTTCAAATTAAACCATTCTTTCTGCTTAGTAAAATTTCCAGTTTTATATCTTGGGACAAACAGATTGGTTCCTTCTCTATAAATTTCGAGGAATCTACTATATTTACCTTATACGTCTTGTTCCTTCAAAATAAGATCCCAATCTACTCCCTCTAAATATCTTTTCAAGGATACATAATCAGCTTTACTATAATTTAATCTGTCATTTATATAGCTATTGTCTAATCTATTGGCATTACTTGAGGTCAATTTCCATTTTAGTAATAGGTGATAACTTTTGCCTACAGGACATAGATAGTTTATATCACTAATTTCGTGAGGATCTTTTGTAAAAATCAGATCGAGTTTAGAAGGTTCGTTATTACCCCTCATTCTAGTATTTTCCTTCACATGTTGTGCAAGTACATTTTCCGTAACAACTCTACTAGCCGACTTCCCCAAGATCTCTGATTTGGCCCTGCATCTCCCGATTCCCAATCAACCTCACTACAGTTGAAATCTCCTACCAAGATCAATCGATTCTTCCTTATAAGCAATCTTCTCAACGACTGAATCATATCCTCGACCATCTCCTCAAACTCCAACTCCCTCCATGCTCTGGTCTTTGGTGGCATGTAAGCTACTGCTATGTCTAGCTTTTTTCCTTCTATATAAGAACATAAGAACATAAGAAAATGGGAGTCTGCAGAAAGCCGATTGGCCTAAGCAAGGCAGATCCCTGTCCCACACAACCCCAATTACAAAGCCCAATTATAGGCTCAACACTCTAATACCCTGAGGATCATCTTACCAAACCGGTTAGAGATTAACGCAGGATTACGGGTCTGCAGAGCGCTGATTGGCCCAACCCGGCTGATCCCCCTTCACACCCAACCCTTCTCGTCCATATGCTTATCCAATTTTTTCTTAAAGCTCCCTATCGTTCTTGATCCCACTATATCACTTGGTAGCCTATTCCACCCATCTACAACTCTGTTACCAAACCAATATTTGCCTATATCTTTTCTGAAACGAAATTTATCTAATTTGAAACCATTGGTACGAGTTCTTTCGCTATCACTGAGTTTTAGTACATTTGTCATGTCCCCTTTGTTAATCCCACTACCCCACTTGAACACCTCTATCATATCCCCTCTAACTCTGCGTCTCTCTAACGAATGTAAACCTAATTTCTTCAACCTTTCTTCATACGGAAAATTTCTAATATTATGGATCATTTTTGTCATTCTACGCTGAATTCTCTCCAATGAATCTATGTCCATTCTGTAATAAGGACACCAAAATTGGACAGCATAATCCATATGGGGTCTCACTAATGACAAGTAAAGTTTTAAGATAACATCAGCAGTTCTGTTACTCACACTCCTAGAGATGAACCCGAGAATCCTGTTTGCCTTATTACGAACGCTTATACACTGTTTTCTAGGCTTCAAATCATTGCTAACAAACACACCTAGATCTTTCTCGCAGTCTGAATTTTCTAATTCTAAATTAGCTAGTTTATATTTAACATTTGTTTGCATCTTCCCTATCTTTAATACCTTGCATTTGTCAATGTTAAACTTCATCTGCCAATTTACTGACCATTCATGTAAGGTATCTAGATCCCTTTGGAGGCACTCTATATCGCTATCTGAATCAATTGATCTCCCCATTTTAGTATCGTCTGCGAATTTACTTATCCTACTAGTTATACCTAAATCTAGGTCATTTATGTATATAAGAAACAACAGGGGACCTAATACCGATCCCTGGGGGACACCACTTTTGACTGCTCCCCACTCTGACTTGGTACCATTTATGCTGACTCTCTGTTTCCTACCAATTAGCCATGACCTAATCCATCCCAACAACGACCCTCCTATTCCATGTGCCTCAACCTTTCTCATCAATCTCTCATGAGGGACTCTGTCGAAAGCTTTACTGAAATCTAAATATATAATATCATATGACTTGTCACTATCTACTGCTTCATATACCTCTGAGAAAAAGCTAAGCAAATTAGTAAGGCAAGAACGTCCCTGAGTGAATCCATGCTGAGAAGAATTTATTAAGTTAAATTTTACTAAGTGGCTTCTAATTTTCCTAGCAATAATGGACTCTAGCAACTTTCCTATGATTGATGTGAGACTAATGGGACGGTAATTGGATGCTATCGATTTATCACCTTTTTTGAAGATCGGAACTACATTTGCAAGCTTCCAAGCTTCTGGAACTAAACCTGTTTCTAATGACTTGTTAAATATAAATGCTAATGGACTACTTAACTCATCTCTGCATTCTTTTAATACTCTAGCATATATCATTGAGTTCAACTGCCATTATTTCTGCCTTGTCATTATTTAACTCCACGTGCTTTGCTGTCATAGGGTTCTTAATTAATACTGCCACTCCACCTCCCCTTTTACCCTTTCTATCATAATCGCCATATATTATGTCCTTCACTAAACACTATGTTGCTGTCAAAGTCCTGGTTCAACTTTGTCTCCGTCAAACAGACTATCTGTGGTTGATCTTTTCTTAATATATCATCTAACTCTACCTTTTTACTGTTTATTCCATCTATATTTTGTAGTAGCACAGTATATTTGAATCCACCTCCTTGTTTCTCCCCCCTCTCTGCCTCCTACCAGGTTCACCTCCTCCTCCATCCCTTCCCTGACCTAGCTCCACCTCCCCTGCTAATTCTATTCTCCTCCCCCCCCCCCTCCACAACCTCCCATACCCCCTCTCTCTCCCTCTGTTCCACCTCCACCATATCCTGGCTCTCTCTCCGGTCCCCTGCTCCCTGCATTATCTCTCGCTCCGTCTCCTTGCTTTGACTTGGTACTTGTCTCTCTGTCTCTTTCCCTATCACTCCTCTTACTTTCGGTTCTTGGTGGCTCCTGATGTACCACTTCCTTAATTGCCCTTCCCTTATTCTCCAAAAAAAATCTTCTTTTGCTCTTCAGACAACTTTCCATTCTCTTCATCAGCCTTAGCTTGTAGTTCCCTTAACTATTCTCGTTCTTCTACACTTAGGTGTACAACTGTATATGTCTCGGATATCACTGATAATTTTTGGCATTTTCTGCCAAAAGCCCAATGGCTAATCAGTGGTGGTAACGAAACACGCAGCTTTACACATTCACATCGTCATTGGCTTCCGGTAATTAATTTCATAATAATTTAATGAACGTTTGCTGGTGATATAAAAAGAATTACCAGTTCTTAAAGGATGACAATTTCATCCATCAAGAAAGATTGAAATATTCGCTATTCGCAATTCGTATTCGCAAATTTTAACAAAAAAAAATCGTATTCGTATTCGTATTCGCAAATAGTGAAAATTGATATTCGTTCCTTCTCTAGCATATATATAATTATTATTTATCCATATGCACCTATTTTGCCTTTGATATGAACATATGAACATTTAAGAGCAATACAAGAAGTGGGAATAGCATTTGTGGCGAGAGCAGGGGTGGGCGTACATGTTCACTCTCCAAGCTCTCGATAGACACTGATGAGTCTGAGTAATAGTCTCTGTGTTGCAAGGATTTCTAGTTGGCTCACCCGTGTTAAAGAGACTGGGAGGGAGAAATTCCGCCAAAAATTACCCGATAAAATGGGGAATAAGAGGAAAAATAGCTGATAATTGAGGAGGGGGGAAGGGGGAGGGAGGACACATAAATAGGAGTGGTAGCAATTAAGTAATGGAGGGAATTTAGCTCACCTAATCACATATTGTTTTGTTTTGAGTGCCACTGGGGTGTTTTCTATTTTTTTGTTTTTATGCTCTGGATCTATTGACTGGAAGACAGGCATAATAGTCCCCCTATATATGGGAAAATGGGAAAGAGGAGTGTGTGGTAACCACCGAGGAATATGTTTTCTAAGCGTAGTAGGGAAGGTGTACAGTAGGTATAGTGATTGTGAGAGTGAGAGCGCGAACGGAGAAATGAATAGGTGACGAGCAGGGCGGTTTTAGGAAGGGAAGAGGATGTGTAGATCAGATTTTTACCCTGAAATGTGTTGTGTAGAAATATCGGAAGAAGCTACAAAAGCTGTATGTTGCCTTTATGGACTTGGAGAAGGCCTATGACAGAGTGGATAGAGAAGGTATGTGGAAAGTAGGCATACTTAGAATATATGGAGTAGATGGCAAGTTGCTGAGAACAGTGAAGAGCATCTATACAAAGGAAATCAAGCAACAACAGGTATAGTGACCCTTCTAGGCTGCTTGTCCTCCAAAACACTGAGGATCAAGTGTCCAAACAGTGGTTTAGAGTGGGTAAGGGAACATTATGAGGGTTATGAGGGTGCAAAGGCGGCAGTGCGTGTGGAGAATGAGCAGAGTGAGTTCCTTCATCTGAATGTTGGGTTGAAACAGGGGTGTGTGATGTCCCCCGTGGTTGTTTACTGTATATATGGATGGAGTCATGAAAGAATTACAAGGAAGAGCAGTGGATGTTGGTGTATCACTGATAAGGGAGGGAAATGAGTGGAAGCTACATGCACTGCTGTTTGCTGATGATACAGTTCTGATGAGCGATAATGAATGGGAGTTGCAGGGTCTGGTAAATATGTTTGGAACAGTGTGCGAAAAACGGAATCTGAAGGTAAATACGGGGAAGAGCAAGGTTATGGTCTTCGAAAGGGGTGAAGCCACAGAGTGTGAGGTGAAGTTGAACGGTCAGGCTATGGAGATTGTCAGCTCATTTAAGTATCTGGGCAGTGTGTTGAGTAAAGATGGGACTATGGATGAAGAAGTGCGGGAGACGGTGCAACAGGGGAAGAGGGTTGTAGGAATGCTGAAAGCAGTAACAAGAAATAGGGTGGTCAGTATGGAAGTGAAGAAGTCCTTGCATGACAGTGTGGTAATCCCGACACTGACTTACGGAAGCGAAGCATGGACGTTGGTGGAGAGACTCAGACCAAGAGTGAGAGGGGTGGAAATGAGTTACTTGAAAAGTGCGTGCGGAGTTACATGGAGGGATAGACAGACGAATGAGGAAGTAAGAAGGAGGTGTGGTGTGGAGGTAGATGTGCTGGAAAGTGTGAAAAGGAACGCCTTGAGATGGTTCAGCCTTATGGAACGTATGGGAAACGAGAGAATGACTAAGAGGGTGTACGAGAGCGAGGTGGAAGGACAGAGAGGGAGAGGTAAACCGAAAGAGAGGTGGAAGGATGGAGTGAGGAAGTATATGGATGAAGGCGGTGCTGGTTGAGAGGAGGGGCGTCGACTGACTGGGGACAGGTACATGGGGGCGGTTCGTTCATGGCCACCCCTTCGGGGATCACGGCGTCAGGCAATAGATAGATAGATCTATTGAGGACGAGCGCAGGGCACCAGAAAAACCTCTATTGAGGACGGTCACCGTTTATGGGTTAATGTGCGTGTGTAGCACAAGGTGCGTGGTAGCACTGCTCAGTGGGCTGACTCACCTCTCCCGACCAGTCTCTCTGACGGACTCACGGTTGTTTCGGCTCAGGCTTGTTCCTCTCTGTTCGTTCGGAGCCTTCGCTACCCGGATGGTGAAGTGATGTAAAGTCAGTAAAAATAGGTTAGCCTAAACTGAAGAAGATGCGGAAATATACTTGAGCCGACCAGGTCAAGTGAGATATCTCTATTGGTCTAACTGGTAGAGTGACTGCTCGTAGCCCAAGGGTCCCGGGTTCAATTCCCACCCAGGGCATATTTTCGGAAAGCTATTTTCGCATCAAGCGAAGTTTAGGTGTGTTGGTAAAATTGTCATGATGGTTGAAAGTAAGATCGGAGCTCCATAACTCCTCTTTCGGGTATGGTGTAAAAACCTTTTCCCTATTACCCGTCTTGCAGCACAATCCCACCCCTACTCTGTGCAACTCAAGAGTGAAACGTTATACTCAGTCTTTCTTCTATTTAACTGCTGAGCTCTGAAACTCTCCCAGAATCAGTCTTTCCCTCATCCTATGACTTAAATTGCTTCAAACTCCGTGCATCCAGGCATTTTGCCTCGAACATCCCTTGATTGTGGCCCTGACACTCTTTCAGCTCTGGGGGAGGCACTTGATACAGGCAGTTCTGCCTTTTGTCTCCCTCACTCATATAGAAAAAAAAAAAAAAAAGTGACACTGGCAACCCTGCCGAACTGCCACCAACTCAGGTGACCTTCTTCCTCTCAGAATGTCTACTAGCAAGAGGGACAAGAAATCCAGCTTATACCGATATCACCAATTGTTCGACCGTTTATATCCTCAGGACAATGTAACCCCGAGTAAAGAGTAGTGCAACACAGTTGATAACTTGCCCCCTAAAGCTATACATGGGTAAGTAATTTCGTGCAACACAGTTGGCGAATTTAGAAGTCAAACAAGGCTGTGTAACACAGTTAGCACCCTTGGTTTGCACAAAGAGTAGTGAAACACAGTTGGCTCACTCTCCCTCGAGAGTTACACTCAAGGAAGTAATTCCATTAAACACATTTGGCGGATTGAAAAGGTCAAGAAATTGGTGTTGCAGTTGGCCAATACTCCCACACATGCTACTGGGGTTTACCACAACGGTGACAACGCCCAGATTGTGAGAAGACGAAGGCCCAGAAGCAGAAGGCAGAATAAGAAGACTATCTTTTTCCCCACTCCCCTGTTTAGAGACGAGACACAAACCTATCCGCTAGCAGTGATTCCCGAAAAGTCATCAGGGTATTGAGTTAGGATTTACCAGTTTGTTATTCCCTTTGTTGGGATCCCTATTTAACATAAAGATCAAAACAATCCACACACTATCATTGCCCTTTAACCTGACATACTCATGTCTATATTTCCCGCTAGGTGATTCCGCCAGTGTTGAACAAGATATATTTATTGGGGAAATATAAAACAATCTAATAAACTCCGCACATGTTATAGACATTGCCTCCGCTAGACTATCACCTGGTTCTTCAAATAGAAATGAGGTCGTTTCCTATTATGCGTCCGGGCATACAGTGGTACAGTGGTAGCGCGAGTGTCTGGTATACCTACTGACCCGGGTTCGAAACCCTGCCAGGCCCAGATATTTTCGGGAGACATAAATGTAATAAGGCTAAAACTGGTGTCAGATATTGAATACAAAACTCACTTGACTGAAATCATTCAGATAAGTTGGGTACCTCTATTGCCTCAATGAGTAGAGTGTCAGCCTATAGGTAGCGCCAACAAACTTGACAATAATCTTGACCCCTTAACTTCTCATAATTCAAAATGAATTAAAACAATCGGGCTGTCATTTCTATCATTTGGGAAGAGCCCTCCTGGAAGTAGGTGTGGATATTTACAGTCAGTTTCCTCTAGGCCCTTTTGAGTTATGAGAAGTTAAAGGGTCAAGATTATTGTCAAGTTCGTTGGCGCTATCTATAGTAACTGGTTAGGCACAAATTCATTCCCAGCAGTGGGGCTTGGGATTTTTGTAGGAAGACTGGTTCAGTATCCAACCCAATTTGGCTACTGAAAGTTAAAGTAAGATAACAGAGTTTCAAAATACCCCCCCCCCCTTACATTGGTGGCAAATGCACTGTGATATCTGTGAGGTTGGGGGAAGTTAGAAGGTTCACAGAGGGAGGAGAGGCCATTGGGAGGTGATACTTGTATGGTGGTGTTTGTGTTGCACTTGTGATGCTATGCCTCACCATAAGAGGGGTCGCTGTGTGGGTGTGTAGGCCTATGTATCCCCAAGGACTTTATATTACCTAGTAAATAAAGTCCTTGTTATCCCCGAGTGCCGTAACATCACATCCCCACCCCCTCTATGTCCTATCGAATCCATGTCAATTCGCTCAAACTCGTTTCTCTCTTTTTGCTCGGAGTCTGAGCTATCCGGATGATGAAGTAATGTACTAGAGCTAAAACTGGGGTCAGATATTGAAGTGTCAGATATTGACTTAGATTAGGGGGACGTGTGGAATTATGGGGAATATTTGCTGTATAACGAGTAGTGTGTTGGAGGCTGCTAAGGTAATGAATATACCGTAGCTATATCTCAGTCCACGTTGTATGAATCTCAAATGTAACTTATGGTATAATTAAGTGTATTTAGCAAAGTGGCAAAAGGGATATCGTGTGTATTGTTATATTCTTGTACATTGGAGGGATCCTGAAACAGAGAGCAGCAATATTTATGGTAAGTCTGATGTTCAATACAAGGACACTAGAGGAGTCTGTACTTTTGCAGGGGTGATAGAAGGGTGGAAAGCGATAGGTTTCTTGTCATAGTAGGGCTGCATCTGCTTCGTCTTCTTCTCCTTCTGTCTCTCGTCTGGGGCCTGGACAGTGGGCTGGTTCGGGCATCACATTGGATATAAATGCGGAATACAACCCCCTTTATCAAACGGGATACGACTTGATGCCTTGGGTGGATTACGACTTAAGTGTGTAAATATCTGCTTTGTTTTCTACTTCTGTCTTGGATCTGGGACCTGGAAAGCGGCTGGCTTGGGCGGCACATTGAAGAAGTGAGCGGAATATGACTCGCTGTATCAATCGGAATGCGACTTTGCACCTGAAGTGGAATATGACTTGAGTGTACTGGAGACACAAGTGGAATACGACTGGTCTGGATGAGCAGAATATGGTCTGGACGAGGGGAATATAACTCCTCTTGTCAAGTGGAATACGACTTGACCCCTCAACTGGAATACAACTTGAGTATGATGAACTGGGTAAACTACCGACTCGATCTCTCCTCCAGTAATTTGTAAGCTGTTTGCTCCTCTTGCTGGTCCGGTGGTCTGGGGCAAAGAGGTCTTCCTAGTCTTTGTCTTCCTTAGGTCTTCTGTGTTCTTTTAGTTAGTTAAAATAGGACTTCAGAGGTTATCGACTCTTCTGGATTATTAAACCAGCACACTGCAATGCAAGTACATTTTCAGGACTGGAGCCCCTTTTGGAGAACCCCAGTCCATTGATGTGGATTGGCAGGTAAAGGGGATATGAATGTCTCTCCTGACGTATGCAGAAATAGTAGATAGGAGGCATCGTCGAGGGTATTCACTGTCACCATTGAGGCATTGCCCTCGACGATACCTCCTATCTACTATTTCTGCCTACGTCAAGAGAGCCCTCACCCACTGCACCACCTGGGGAGACACCCACCAGGAACTTGAACGACTCACCCAAGTGCTGGTTAACAATGGGTACTCTAACTCCGAGGTCACCAGTACCATTAACCACCACCTAGAAAAATTGAATAATCAAGATACCTCCAACGCCAACCCCTCTGACGACATCAAGATTTTCTACCGAAATTACATGTCATCTGACCACAAAACTGACGAAACCATCGATGAGAAAAATAATCAACAAACATGTCCTTCCCACCAACCCTGACAACAAAATTAAATTACTAATATACTACAAATCCCCCAAGACCTCCAACCTTGTCCTCCGCAACAGACCTACTTCCACCAAGAGCCCGATGAATGACGACCATGTGGTATACCAACACACCTGTAACAATGGGGACTGTGGGCCCCAATCCTATATTGGTATGACATAAACTCATCTGTCCCATCGGCTCACACTCCACCTCCAGTCAGGAGCAATAAAAGACCACTACCAATCTCCACACCACCCTCCCTTAACCCGCGCCGACATAAATAAACACACCTCCATAATTGATAAAGAAAGTACCCTAGAAGACTCTCAATACTCAAAGCACTATATATTCAAGCCTTAAGCCCTAACATGAATAACCAAACCCTTGACCTCCAAATTTTACCGTCAGCTAAACGCCACTACCATGCAATAGCCCATACACATCACCACCCTCCTATGCCCCCTTCCCGTACGCAGCCCAGAGCGCAGCCAAATACCACCCCGACCCCCAGCAGCCAACCAGCGATGACTTCACCCCCCCCCCCCCCCCCCCCCCCCCCCCCGCCAACCTCGGACAAGATACAGCGAGCGATTTGCTAGGAGGTTACCCGCCACCAATGGCAGGCGCCTGAACACGCAGTAGCTCCGCCCACCTCTTGCCCCCTGATCTTCAATTATGTATATATACCCGTAGTTTTGTTTAGTTTAATCATTCCTTGAAAATGCTACATGTCTAGAGAAACGTCAGATTATAACCATGAACTTTGCCAACCTTATTCACCTTTTTACTGAACCTCAAAGAAGATTGATTAGAAATATTGAAAAAATGAACAATAATATTTTGAATGCGGAAACAGCTTTTTCTTTTAACCTCGTATGTCTTATAGAAAATGTATTACCTGGCTACACTAATATATATATATATATATATGGATATACATATATACAGTATACAGTATCTCATCTCACGTCTTTCTAAAGTTTTTGAAACTATTCTTGCTTCCAAATTTCTTAAGCATTAACAAAAATTCTCTTCTCATAATCTGCTCTCAGATCGCCAGTATGGCTTCCTTAAGGGTCGCTCTACTGGTGATCTTCTTTCATATCTTACTAACTCTTGGTCATCCTCCTTTCGGGACTTCGGTGAGAATTTTTCTATTGCACTAGACATATCGAAAGCCTTCGATAGAGTCTGGCACAAAACTTTAATTTCTAAACTACCCTCCTTCGGTTTCTATCCCTCCATCTGTGCCTTTGTCTCTAATTTCCTCTCCGGCCGTTCCATAGCCGCAGTTGTGGACGGCCATTGTTCACTTCCTCACCCTATAAACTCCGGTGTTCCTCAGGGCTCTGTCCTATCTCCTATTCTCTTTCTAATTTTTATAAATTATCTCCTCAACTGTACCTCAATTCCCATCCATTCATACGCAGACGACTCAACCTTACACTACTCCATTAGTTTTTCAGAACGCCCCAGCCAGCAATCCCTCAACGACAAACGTAATGAAGACATAGAACTCTTAAATTCTGATCTAAATACTATCTCCAATTGGGGCAGAGAAAACCTTGTTACCTTTAATGCTTCCAAAACCCAATTTCTTCATCTATCTACCCGTAAGGAACTCCCAGCGGACTATCCCTTATTCTTCAACAATACAATAATCAATCCTTCATCTTCTCTCAATATTCTTGGTGTCTCTTTTTCTTCTGCTCTCAGTTGGAAGGACCATATTACCAGTCTTGCTAAGGCAGCCTCCCAGAAGCTGGGTGTGCTCAACTGCCTTAGGGGGTTCTTTTCCCCTGCACAGCTTCTTGCTCTGTACAGGGGCATTGTGCGTCCTTGTATTGAGTTTGTTCACATGTGTGGGGAGGTTCCTCTCACACCGCTCTCCTAGACAAAGTTGAAAGGAAGGCCTTTCGTATCATTAACTCCCGTCCACTCACCAACTCTCTGCAATCTCTCTCTCTCCGCCGCAATGTTGCATCTCTCTCGCTATTCTATCGCTACTATAATAATCAGTGTTCCTCAGATCTTTCCCAGTGTATACCACCTCCTTTACGTAGGGCACGTGGTACCCGTCTTGCAACTCAATCCCACCCCTACTCTGTGCAACTCTCCAACCTGAGAGTGAAACGTTACTCTCAGCCTTTCTTCTACACAACAGCTGAGCTCTGGAACTCTCTCCCAGAATCAGTCTTTCCCTCTTCCTACGACTTAAATTGCTTCAAACTCCGTGTGTCCAGGCATTTTGGCTCGAGCGTCCCTTGATTTTGGCTCTGTCACTCTTTCAACTATGGGGGAGGCACTCGCTATAGGCAGTTCTGCCTTTTGCCTCCCTCAATCACATAGAAAAAAAAAAAATATATATATACAGTATATATATACAGTATATATATATATATATATATATATATATATATATATATATATATATATATATATATATATATATAT
>CM064507.1:1477280-1498197 GCA_032716605.1 Paralithodes platypus
GTAGTGGGGTTTTAAATATTGTGCCTCAGTTATGACGAATTAACACAATATCGGACGAACACAAGAAGAGTTTTAGTACTGCTCTTCTTGACTGTCTCTAACCGTTTTAAGAGGTTCAAAGAACTCGGGGCGGTGTTAACCTTTTAGTTGCAAAGTCTAATGGGATGCCACAGACAAAATGCACCTAGAACTTATGTTTGCAGAGTCCCCGTGAGGGTGTCTTGCTAAGCCCTTATAACACAAAAGATCGTTAGATGTCAGATCTATGAAAAGTGGTAGTGTAACTTTTAACAGTAAAAATTGAGGAGTAGGGGTGCCTGTGTTCCTCAACTTTTAACTAGAGAAAGTTAATGTTTAATGTTAATCACTGGGATGCCAGTAATAACAAAGTTCCTTTTATAGGACACAGTTACCGTACCTACAATATTAAAATAGAAGTGGAGGGATGCCTACACACTTCAAACTTGAACATTGGCGATACAGCCTATTAGAGGTCTTTATGTTAACTGATTGGGATGCCACAATTAACAAAGATCCCTTAATAGGATTTCTTACTCACAGACAGTATTATAAGGACTTCGAGGTGCCGTGCATCCAGACTGTAAGGAGGGGTAAAATTAATGTTTCTCTAAGTGGGATGCCAGGAATCGAGAAAGCCTTAGAATTACTTAATTTCCTTCAGATTTTCCCTGGCCTAGTATGCACAATTACTGAGGGGTACCCATCCCCTGTGGAAGGATAGCAAGGGTGTGCGTGTGCACTTTCTATTAGGACAAGAAGTCCTTCTTGTCCTAGGGGAGATGGACTTCATTTACTTTATGATATAACTCTACTATACTTGACGAGTTGATCAAGGTGGTCTGATATGTAGACGTTATCTAAGTCAAGGTTTTATTTGGCTTTATAGGTTACTGGGGGAGTCAGGGGGTTATGGAGATCATTGGAGTTTTGTTCAAGGTTTTGAGGATGTTTTGGCTTGACCTTGGAGCGTGAAAATTCAGGGTGAGGGGGGTATGATGAAGTGCAGTTTCTCTGGCGTCGTTGGATATTATTTTTGCAAACAAGAGCCTGTCACTGGTAATATTGAGAACAAGGGTAGGTGAGCATGTTAGGTTCTCCTTGTAGAGTCAATACTGATAATTTCTAAGTTTCTATATATACGAGATAGACGTTTTTACACGAATTAGATGACTCCCGGGCGGTGAGGTTACGTTGGTAGCCCTGGGGGTCAATGGGGGGGACACGTGTACGTGTAGCCACTCTGACAGACGTTTTATAGGTTTGCAGACAAGGGTCTGTTGCCTTTAATATTGATCATAGGGATAGATGAGCATTGAGCATGTTAGGTTCTCTTTGTAGAATTAATACTGATAATTTCTAAGCTTCTATATATATGAAATAGAAGTACGTTTTACATGAGTTAGATGACTCATGGGCGGTGAGGTTATGTTGGTAGCCCTGGGGGTCATTCTAGTATCTGAGAGGCTAATAAGGTTGGTTGGTGACATTTCTGGCTGGTGACCATGACTATCAAAGTAGGAAGGAAAGAAATGTGTTTTGTTTATAAAATATAATAGTTGAATATTAAGACGTGTACATATGCGTTTGTTATGCCCTGTTTTTATGCAGGATTAACTTGGTATAGGTGGGTTCTACAAGATTGGGTTATAGGATTTCATGCACAGTACACAAAAGGAATCAATAGAGGACATAGATAATATCAAAAGAATGGTTTGTAATGCAGCTTTATTCTCCACAACACTAGGCAAAATAATGGTTATATATGCACAAGAAACAATGGTAAATTGGATAAGTCAAATGCATACTTTGGACTTTTATAATCTCTAGCACTTATCGCGGATTTAGATAGAGACACACTTCACACTTCCAACCAGGGTTGCCAGATTGGCTTTTTTAAAGCCAACTTCCTCAAATTTGACTTTTTAAAAAGTGGTTGGCTTAAAAAAAAAATGGGGTTGGCTTTTTCTTCAAAGTTGGCAATTTTTTGGCTTTTTCCAAATATGAGGCATTGTAAGATATTTTAAAATAATATATTTCTTATTAATTAAATACAGTCAACTGTTTATCTCAGTAAGCTATAAAATTTATTAGTATCCCAGAAATTTTACAAAGGAAAATGTAGAATTAAGTTTTCTTTCGACTGCTGTTTGAAATTTGAAACATAATCAGCTGACTGTTAGTCCCATACTGCCCACTGTACACATTGCAGGTAATAATACTACCTTTTAAATGTTCCACATGTTCGCACCCAGTCAGGAGACATCCTGATGACATATGCAGGCTAGACACATAACAAAGCCACTCCAACAGCTCCTCTCTCTCCAACACCCCTTCTCCCCTCTCTACACTCTTTCAATACACAAAAAAAACACATACAAAAGCTGTCCAAACGCTAATAACGCCTGTGCAAATATCTGGAGATTCCTACTCCGTGTACATTGCACATCACAACCCTAAGAACAACAACAACCTTTTACATGTAGGCTATCCCGTTTGTTTTTCGCTATCACAAAATAGTGTATCCATTGGTTAAGCAATCGTGAGATACTGTACTATGGTAAAAGTGAACAAGGTCAGGGTAATGAATAGTTTAGCATACAGTATGCCCTAGGCCTACATGAAATGATGTTTACTGTAGGCCTATCAATCGTGAATTCAAACATTTATCAACTAATTTCTCGACAATTGATATAATTATGTGCTAAAACTATATGTCTTTGCAGTTTGCACCATAATTATCAACACAAATAGGGCCTAAAAAATGTTACAAAACGGTCATAATAGCTGAGTAAATTTGATAATGGTGAAATTGTAGTTTCGTCTGTTTTAAAATTCAGCTATAATGATGTGCATAATAGAAACATATATTCAGCTATAATGATGTGCATAATAGAAACATATTCAGCTATAATGATGTGCATAATAGAAACATATATTCAGCTATAATGATGTGTGTAATGCCCTCGAAAATGTCCCGCACCCACAATAATACTAACCCGAGTTGACGTCAGGTATAGCGTAAAATAGTCGGAGATGGTAAGTCCAATAAACTCATCACGTGATAACACCACGAGACTATCACCTGGTTCTTAAATATCGGACTAAGGTTGCTATACTTTTAGTACGTACGTGGAGCAACAGTGGGTTAGCGCGCGGGCCTGGTGGTGATGGTTGGGTCACACCCGGCATTTCATTGGTGGCAGCTAGGGAACGTGACCAGGTAGCTACGTGGAGCACCCGTCACGCGAACCCTATACCAACAATATTGAGATTGCTGAGGTAATACAGCTACGATACCTTACGACCTTAAAATAGGCTAGGGACTAGCCCAGTTAAAGAAGGATGTAATGTAATGCCCTCGAAAATGTCCCGCACCCACAATAATGCTAACCCGAGTTGACGTCAGGTATAGCGTAAAATAGTCGGAGATGGTAAGTCCAATAAACTCATCACGTGATAACACCACGAGACTATCACCTGGTTCTTAAAAATCGGACTAAGGTTGCTATACTTTTAGTACGTCCGTGGTAGTACAGTGGGTTAGCGCGCGGGCCTGGTGGTGATGGTTGGGTCACACCCGGCATTTCATTGGTGGCAGCTAGGGAACGTGACCAGGTAGCTACGTGGAGCACCCGTCACGCGAACCCTATACCAACAATATTGAGATTGCTGAGGTAATACAGCTACGATACCTTACGACCTTAAAATAGGCTAGGGACTAGCCCAGTTAAAGAAGGATGTAATGTAATGCCCTCGAAAATGTCCCGCACCCACAATAATACTAACCCGAGTTGACGTCAGGTATAGCGTAAAATAGTCGGAGATGGTAAGTCCAATAAACTCATCACGTGATAACACCACGAGACTATCACCTGGTTCTTAAAAATCGGACTAAGGTTGCTATACTTTTAGTACGTCCGTAGTAGTACAGTGGGTTAGCGCGCGGGCCTGGTGGTGATGGTTGGGTCACTAACCAGGGTTCGAACCCCACCCAAGGCATCTCAAAACCTGTGGGTTTTTAGGGGGGTTAAATTCCCTTCAGAGGTTCGTACCCCGCGCCAGGTACCAGGAAAAGTTGATCCTAAAGGTAGCCTGGGGATATTTCAGGAGACCATGAATTCCCTTCACACCCGGCATTTCAATGTGCATAATAGAAACATATTCAGCTATAATGATGTGCATAATAGAAACATATATTCAGCTATAATGATGTGCATAATAGAAACATATATTCAGCTATAATGATGTGCATAATAGAAACATATATTCAGCTATAATGATGTGCATAATAGAAACATATATTCAGCTATAATGATGTGCATAATAGAAACATATATTCAGCTATAATGATGTGCATAATAGAAACATATATTCAGCTATAATGATGTGCATAATAGAAACATATATTCAGCTATAATGATGTGCATAATAGAAACATATATTCAGCTATAATGATGTGCATAATAGAAACATATATTCAGCTATAATGATGTGCATAATAGAAACATATATTCAGCTATAATGATGTGCATAATAGAAACATATATTTTGCTAAACTACCTAACATAATGTGATCTTTCTGTAGGAGTGGAAACTGGAGCTCAAATCGTGTATGGTGTATATAGTCATATATGGTTGAATAAGCAAGGAGCCTACAAATGTAAACATGCCTAAGAAGTGGAAATGTTCATACGATTCATACGATTATCATACGATAAAAAGAAGCTTTATGTATCAAACACACTTTAAAAGTTGGCTTTTTTGCCCCATTATTTTGGCTTTTTTTGTGGAAGGCGGTTGGCTTTTTCTAGCTTTTTCTAGGAAAATCTGGCAACCCTGCTTCCAACGTTAAGGTATTATTCTTCTGATCACAATTACTTCAACGATATGTAGGGTACACGAACCACACAGGCTAGGTATCTCGTTATGTTAAATCTCTGGTAATATGACTCATAATCAAAGATGAAATTATAAGTAATATAGTTGTTCCCAAGAATAACAGTAGCTAGCTTCACTGGTTGGGTATGTTCACTTGTATAGATAACACTTAAGACAGAATATTAGTGAGGGCGATTCAGGTTTCTGGTTAAAAATCACAATCACTTATTTTAGAATTGCTTTCACTCGAGCCGTAGTCCAATTAATTAAGACTTATTTCTTCGGCGAGGTTAAACCTGGTGGCAAGAATAATTACGGGAGTCAGTTCGTCTAGCCTTAGATTCACTGATATACTTTAACACACACTAGCATAGTAATCACTTTCTTCGTAACATCAGAGATAATTGAGACATAATAGAATACACTGTATGATAGGATTAATAGTATCATAGCACTGATACTTTTGAGAGTTAGTACAGTGATGGAGTTTCCTGGTTATCTTGAGTTGGTGATGTCGGGGGTTAACAGCTGCTCTGGGGCCGTCTAAGTTGTCCGGTAGTGTAGAGAAGGTTACAGATGGGTTACTTGCTTAACCGGTGATGAAGTTCCGATATGTTACTCTTGGATGGGGACCTTAAATACAATGTCTCAGGCACAGGCCGGATTAACAAGGTATCGGACGAACGTAAGATAGTCGGGAAAAGCAACTTTCTTATCTGTCTCTGGTCTTTGAAAGAGGTTCCAGGGACTTGGGCAGTATTGAAACCTTTTAGTTAACAATTTTGTTTGGGAGGCCACAGACAATAATTGTTACCAAGGAGTTATTCTTGCAGGGTCCTCAATTAAGAGTTTCTCGCATAATCCCTTCTAACATAGCAAGATCTTTCTGTCCTAGATCAAGTATGAGTTTGAGGTATTAGTGTCCACTATTCTAATTTAGTCACTGTTGGAAAGGCGGGTTTTTCCTGCTTCAACAACCACTAAATTACAACAGAAAACGTACCGGATGGATAACCCATTAAATCTGGGAGTCCAGAATCCAATGTGTCATTCAATAGGAGTTACTACTACACTCTATGATTGCTTGTAAACCCAAGTAGAAGAGGACACACTACAATGCGTTTATAAGACAATCAATAATTGGTAAATTAGTTATTTGTAGATACGATATTACCTTTCGGGAGTCCGGGTATAATAAAATATTCACAAAAGGTTAATTTACCTACTCACAGACTTCACAGACTACGGGGTGCCGAATTATCAGGGATCTTGAGGGACGGAGTATACTAGACTTCAAGCAGAGCGGTAGGCCGTTAATTTGAGAGCTAATAATGAACTGCCCGAGCTTTGTCTTGGTGGGAGCATTTATAGGTTTTGGTCAAAGGGGGGGAGAATGTTCTAGAACTATTGGATGTTGGGGGTCGACAGAAGTTAATTCATTCTTTTTAACTTAGGGGGTAGTGAAAGAGGTCTTTATCTCTTCAGTATGTAGTCCGTAATATGATTGGTTATTGTGGACATCTTTACTCTAGTACAAGTTACTATTAGAGTGGTATAGAGTAGGATTTGGTCAAGGGGGGCACTACTTTACTGGGCGCCGTACTGGCCCATGCTGGAAGGCATTATTCATCATTACACATAAGTATCCTTCTCTGGTCTAGCTGAAATGCTATTAGGAATCTAGGACTGGTTAAGGGGGATTTTGGGTTTGGTTAAGGATGGGATAGGATAGCATTTTGGCAGGTAACTAGAACTTTTAGTTCGTTTTAGGTTGGAGGCTCACCTGGTGTTTGGCAAGAATTTGGTTGGCCCGTCTGGGTCAGTGTATACCTCCGCAGGGAAAAACGCGCAGGTTGGGGGGTTGGTGGGGTCCCTTGGGGTAGGGGGGCAGGCCGCACCTTAAATACTGCGGCATGGAGTTCTTTACGTTAATTGGGTTGTGATATGATTTTAGGTTGTCATGAGATACACTTTTAGTTATGGTTGATCATTGAATCTAGTTTTCAGTTACAAGGATCACTCAGGGGGGTTATGAATAGTGGTTTTGCTAACGTGCAAGTCAGGGGGGGAAAACACACTCTTAAGGGGGTTCGAGTTGGTTGTCCTAGCCTCGCGCTGTCTGTCCTTCTGGGTCAAGTCGTGAGTTTGGTTATACATGTTAGAGGATAGTTAATGGAGGTAACAAGGATAGAGTTTTACCTTCTACTTACTGGGGCTTGGGAACGAACTGAATCGGCACTTTATAACATCCTTATGGACGTCTCTGCAGGTGGAGGGTTGTGTTTTGGGGGGTGTGTTCCTAGAAGATGGTGATTGACAAGACGTATAACAAGTGTGGAAAGAAATGGAAGAGAGACACAAAAATCGTGGATAAAGATAGTTATCCCAAAATGAGTACATGCATAAATGACGGTATTATAGCCGTCGTCATATTAAGATGATGGGACCTGGTTGTTACGCGCGTGATACAACACAACAAAGGGACTACCGCTTCGTCATATTAATATCGGTATGGCATAACTCTGGCTTAACTACATATACACTTAGTTACTAGGAGGGAACGACTGGGCATGGGGCTACATATATCTATCTCGTAATGTAGAGAGATACTAGGTGTCTTTCCTGCATCTCTCTCTTGAGATGGTCATATGCAGCTTGGTCATAATTAAACATATATAAATCAACAGATATAAATCAATACAATAACTGGGCATAGGGTTATCGTGTGCATAGAATCGTGGTTAAATTATTTGGTCGGTATTACAACTGGGGGGGGGGAATCATATTTGACACTGGTAGAATTATATTATTTACCTTAGTATGATTATGTGTTTGGTATATAGGGGCTGTGGATGTTAAAAAGGTTGGGAGTAAATCACTCTTGGCCGACATGCCTTGGGGATCCTTTGATTTCCTGTCGTGTTGGTGTCGATCTCCTGGTCCATCCGGGTGACCCTTCGTTGAATGACAGGTGTGGCGGCGTCCTTTGATCCTGTGTGCGTCTTCTTCTTTCTCCTCTGGCTGTTGGGTCCCTTCGTGTCGGTCGGCTTTCGCTCTGGTTCTTTCGGGATTGTTACTGGGTTGCTACTTGGGAGAGTGGTGGGGGAAATCCTGTTTGGGGGTATTTTAGTGTTTATCATAATTAGATAGAAGAGTTTATCTTCGTGGTCTGATATGGTTTTTGCATAAATAATAACTGCATATAGTAATATTATAATGGTAGGTATCTTAACCTTCTTGATATTACCAATCTGGTGACTTACTAGGACTTGTGCTAGTGGATCGAACATTAAGGCCTTGTACGTAATGAAGTAGAAAGACACGAAGGAAGGTAATGTGGTTTATTTACTAGGAAAATAGCTTAGTAATGAGAAGGCATGTGAATATGTGTGTTGGGAGAACAATAAGGAAAATATTTTAGCGAGTCTATATCATTATTAGAGCATAAGAATATGGTGGTGGTATCGTCGCACAATGTTGATATTCTTAACAATCCTAATTGCAATAAATAATAGAAGGTTATGCAATGCATAGATTAATATGGTGAAGACAATGAGTCTTAAGAAACTGCTTACTCATGGTCAGATCTTTACATTAGATCGTATGCATGATATATTGGGACACGCATGTGTTCCCTAGAACTATAACTCTGCAGAATTTTCGTTCTAATCTTAAAATTATTTGTACAGTAAATATATTTGTACAATCTGATAATATGTACATAGTTTCAACTCTACAGAATTTTTTTGAAGGAATCTTAGAGAGACTGCCCATTTCCTGGTATCGTGAGCCCTGCCTATCACGCCGGGATTACTTTCCCTAATGACGTCAACAAGCAAGGAAGCTAACTTTCTTCTCGTAACACGCCTACCTGTCTGGTTGACCCATAATGCTCCTGGTTGGCGAGGATGTGCAGCCCTCATAAACTTAGTGAGTGCTTGCACAGGGCATAAGAGGTGATGAGTAAGGCCCCTCTTCAATGCCGGGATGGAAAATTCAGAAAATACATGAACGGAATGCTCGTTCTTTGCGATAAATGTGGGGGACGACGCGATTTGTACATGATCGTGCAATCTCCCAAACCTAAGGAAATTAGGTTCGTTGCTCATCGCCGCCAGCTCAGACACCCTGTTTCCGGTGGCCAGAGCCATGAGGAATACAGTCTTTTTCAAAAGTTAATCAAAATCCGGCGCATTATTATATTTGCGCGATTGAAGTACTGATAAGGCTTTGTCAAGTGACCAAGTAGGCATGAGCTGACGGGGTGGTGGGCGTAGCTTGAAACACGCCCTCATAAACCCTTTCTCCTCCGCCTACGGTATGGAAAGGCCAGTGAGATAAAAAAAGGGTGTTCTAATGGCAGACAAATGATTTCTTAAAGTGGTTACTGAAAATCGTTTCTGTTCGAATAGGTAGTCTAAATATTTGAAAATTAAAGCTCCCGAGGCAGTCGTTTGCCCTGACTCTACAAGCCAGGTTGTGAAGGTTTTCCAATGGGATTAATAACGGGAGGGCAGCAATTGATGGTACCATACCTGGGCTGGCCATAGCGGCACGATCATCGAGACTTGGCCCTGGTAACCCCTCAGCTTGTGAATTACCTTGCACATTAGCACAGAATCTGGTGGAGGAAAAAGATAGATTGACGTCCACCTGGTCCAATCCACCGACAATGCATCGGGTCCCCCCGCCGGGGTTACTTCCTGACGAGTGAGGAAGAGAGGGAGTCTGTGGTTCTCTTTGGATGCAAACAGGTCCACTTGTGGATGGTAAGGCTTTGCAATCATCTTGTCGAAGATGGCCTGTTTGATCGTCCATTCTACTGTACTAGAGTGCTCCGCCGGCGAGAGAGAGTGTGTGCCTAGACGTTCGCCACGCCGGGGAGATATGTTGCATGCAGGAAAATGCCCAGCGATTCGGCCAGGGCTAAAATCTGTTCGGAAACCTTCAGCAACTCTCGAGACCTCACTGAGCCCTGTTTTTTAATACAATAAACTGCAGTTAGGTTGTCCATTTGGAACGCTATTGATTTGTTTTTCAAAGTCATGCCGTGATTTTGGAGAAAAAAGAGAGGAACTAAAAGCTCCTGTTTGTTGATATGCAACTGATTGTCCTCTGACCAAGTGCCTTGCCCTTGATGGTCCAGGTTTGACTGATAGCCCCAACCTAGTGCCCCTGAGGCGTCTGTGTCTACCCATACCGTAGGAGGGGGAGAAACCCATGTCGTTATTGAGTGGAGGATTTCCGGCTTGGCCCAGACCGATAGTAAGCTGTGGATTAATGGAGGAATTGGCCATAATTTCTTCTCCGGCGAGAGAGGGAAAACTTTGTTGCCTTCCAGGATTAATCGTTTGACTTTCAACCGGCCCAACTTCACAGTTAATTGTATCCAGTTGAGAGAGCCGATCAGGGAATCCCACGTCTTCCTGGTCGTATCCAGACTGTGGAGAAAACGGAACAGTTTCGTGGAAATCTGTTTCGGTTGTCCACACTCTGAGTAAGAGTCAGATTGGCGGTATCCCAGACCAGCCCTATCCACTGAATAGTCCTTGTGGGGACAAGGAGAGACTTCGCCAAGTTCACCTTGAACCCTAGGGTTTGCACATGAGCTAAAACTTGGTTTACATGATCGTGACATAATTCCTTTGAGTCCGCCACTACCAGCCAGTCGTCTAGATACCAAAACACCTGTATGCCCTGGACTAATAAAGGCAAAAGGGCTTGCCGGACTAGTTTTGTGAAAATTCTCGGTGCCAGGTTCAAACCGAAAGGCATCCTTTGGAAGACATAAGTCTCTTGCCTGACCCTCAGAGCGAGGAATTTCTGGAACCGATTGTTTATAGGGACATGCCAATAGGCATCTTTGAGATCGATTGAGCACATCCAACCTTGTGGCGGAAGTGAGTGTCTGAGTTGCTGTACTGTAAGCATCCTGAAGGGTGAATTCTCTATAAATGTGTTCAGTTGCGAGATATCGAGAACTGGTCGCATCTGCACACTGTCCCTTTTTGGCACTAAGAAGAGTCTTGAGGTGAATACTAGGGGATTGGAATTAACTGGGATAAGGACATGTTTGGAAATCATTTCTTGGACTAGAGCCTCCTCCTCCTGAGACACACTGTTGCATTCTAGCGGCTGACGCAGTCGAGGCCGCCGGAGCCACCGCTAGGTGATTCCTTTGCTCACTACTTTCCTGGACCAAGTTTTCTTGGGCCAGACCGAGCGGAATGAACGGAACGAACCCAGGTGCAAACTGGACCTGTCCTTCAAGGCAACTCTCAAATCCTGTGCCCTTAAGCATGGTAATGGGAGACTGAGAGTATGGGTGGCTAGTTTTTTGGAGGGGGAGGTAGGTTGGTATCTGACGGGTGGCTAGTCTTGGTTGACGATTGCCCCTGAATAACCTTTTGTTGGGCTTTACCTTTGTACCCAGAGTATTTACCTTGTTTGGACTTGTGAAGATTACCTTCCTGCTGAGGAGGGTGTCTGGGGTCCCTTGGTGACTGTTTAGCATGCGGTTGGTAAGGCTTGCTACCGCTCTTTGATTTATGAAAGGGCTTCTTAGCAGGGTCCTTTCGAGCTTGGGAGGTGACCTGCTTCCACCCATTAACCATATTAACACTCAAGGAGCGGCTAGGTCGGTAACTTCTACCACCTGCCAAGCGGGCAGTTTTACCCTAAACGAGCTTATTTCCGTGCTCTTTTTCATGCATAAACAAGAGCCAGAGCGTAATACAATTATGTATCCGTGAAAGGGCGACAATTGAGCTTTCCAATGACACCAGAACCATCCTTCTACGACCACGCGTTCTCTTGCAACGATCATGCAACACGAAGGAAAAATTGCTAAAATACGGTAATTTCCTTACATAATTCCCTGTGTAGCGAGGCAATGAGTGTGGATGTGTGTGGAGGGGACGGCAGTCGCGGCACGGGAGCCGTGCCGAACGGTCAGAGCCAACCTACGCTCCTCCCACCGCTCGTCTCTCTCTCAGAGCCAATTATGTGCTCAAAATTGCTACCGACTTAAGGCGGGCCCCGCCACATAATACTTGGTTCTCTAGACCGCCTTAAGTCGGGCCCCGCCAAAGAGGGCTAAACACTAGACTCCAGGTTTTTTAGTTAAGTAGGGGGGCAGTAAGGACCGGCGAGAGAGTTACCCGGTGACCTATGTCCGCCGGCAACTTCCTGACCAGGATATATCTCTGGCGGCTCGAACCGCTTCCATGATCGCAATTCTGATGTCTCCTATAGACGTCTCCTATAGACTGAATAGAATTTTGTAGCAAAAGTTTCCTAGACAAGTCAGTAGCTTTCCTAATTTGGGGGTCAGCTATGGCTGAAATAGTATGTGAGAGAGAGACAGCGATTTTTTTTTCTATGTGATTGAGGGAGGAAAAGGCATAACTGCCTATAGCGAGTGCCTCCCCCATAGTGAAAGAGTGACAGGGCCAAAATCAAGGGACGTTCGAGCCAAATGCCTGGACACACAGAGTTTGAAGCAATTAAGTCATAGAAGAGGGAAAGACTGATTCTGGGAGAGAGTTCCAGAGCTCAGCTGTTGAGTAGAAGAAAGTTTGAGAGTAAGTTTCACTCTTGGTTGGAGAGTTGCACAGAGTAGGGGTGAGATTGAGTTGCAAGACGGGTACCACGTGCCCTACGTAAAGGAGGTGGTATGCACGGGGAAAGCTCTGAGGAACACTGATTATTATAGTAGCGATTGAATAGTGAGAGAGATGCAACATTGCGGCGGAGAGAGAGAGATTGCAGAGAGTTGGTGAGTGGACGGGAGTTAATGATACAAAAGGCCTTCCTTTCAACTTTGTCTAGGAGAGCAGTGTGAGAGGAACCTCCCCACACATGTGAACAATAGTCAATACAAGGGTGCACTATGCCCCTGTACAGAGCAAGAAGCTGTGCAGTGCAAAAGAACCCCCTAAGGCAGTTGAGCACACCCAGCTTCTGGGAGGCTGCCTTAGCAAGACTGGTAATATGGTCCTTCCAAATGAGAGCAGAAGAAAAAGAGACACCAAGAATATTGAGAGAAGATGAAGGGTTGATTTTTGTATTGTTGAAGAATAAGGGGTAGTCCGCTGGGAGATCCTGACGGGTAGATAGATGGAGAAATTGGGTTTTGGAAGCATTAAAGTTAACAAGGTTTTCTCTGCCCCAATTGGAAATAGTATTTAGATCAGAATTTAAGAGTTCTATGGCTTCATTACTTTTGTCGTTGAGGGATTGCTGGCTGGGGCGTTCTGAAAAACTAATGGAGTAGTGTAAGGTTGAGTCGTCTGCGTATGAATGGATGGGAAATAAGGTACAGTTAACCTGACAAGCGCGATATGACAGTAGGTGCTAGGTAGTTATTGTGGCAGCCCTGGATTCTGACAGAAGTCGTTATATTTACAATATAAACCATTATTTGTTCGGTATTATTTTATTTACATATATGATGTATATATGAACCTTCAAGAGTGCTAAAATAAGTGGGAAAAGCTTTGGGTGGTGAAACGAAGATATTGGCCACCCGGTCATAATCCAGGCGAGAGAGAGAAAGGCAGCCCTCCCCCCTCTCGCTGCTGTCTGGAGTCAACTGAGAAGACGGGGCGGTGTGTGCCGGTGTCTGGGTGTTGCATAACGATCTTTATGCAACCCACTTGTGCTACATTATCGCGGGAGAGCAAACCGATAAATGATGATAGAGAAAATAGGTGATAATTGAGGTGGGGAGGGAGGGGGAATAAGGTGGGAGGAGGCGAGTGTGTTGAGATTTACATGGAAGTGGAATATCTCACCTAGAGACAAATTTCCTTTGTTTTGATAGGCCCTTTTTTTATGAAGGCTTTTTTTATGGTCCTGCTTCCGTGAGGCCTATCGCGTTATAGAAGCCTTCCGTGAGGCCTATCGCTTTTCCGGTTATCATTTTTTAGAAAGAGAATAGGAGATAGGACAGAGCCCTGAGGAACATCGGAGTTTATAGGGCGAGAAGTGAACAATGTCCACAACTGAACGGCTGGGAAAGGAAATTAGGGACAAAGGCACAGATGGAGGGATAGAAACCGAAAGAGGGGTAGTTTAGAAATTAAAGATTTATGCAGACTCTATCGAAGGTTTCGATATTTCTAGTCAATAGAAAGCTCACCGAAGTCCGAAAGGAGGATGACCCAAGTCGTAGTAATATGAGAAGACACCAGTAGAGCGACCCTTAAGGGAAGCCATACTGGCGATCTAGCAGATTATGAGAAGAGAAATGCTTAAGAAATTTGGAAGAATAGTTTCAAAAACTTTAGACAAGAGATGGAGCAGTTTATAGTTGGAGGGTTGAAGCGGTCACCCTTCTTAGGACAGGTTGAATGTAGAAACTTCCAGCTGAGGGAAGACGTTATAACAGAGATGAAAGAGTTTGCCTAGGCAGGAAGTCAGCACGGAAGCACAGTTTTTGAGAACAACAGGAGGAACACCGTCCGGATCTGGCGACTAGCTAAGTACTGAGAGAACATCCGGTAGGCCTTATATCTTAACTTGAAATCTCGCTCGAGGTGAGCAGCAGGGGGAGTAGAGAAAGGTTCATCTAGGGAGTGCAAGGATACTTTGGGTGCCGCAAGGAAGGCAAGCAAATCTGAGGATACTCCTTCTGCTTTGGCTACAGGCAAAGAAAAGTAAGCAAGATTTTCTTGGGGAGCCTGATGTGAAGACTTAGAAGTAATTGTGGCAGCAAAAACCTGAGCCTCTATCTCCCAATCTACCCAGGGGCCTAACCCAACCCGCCCCATATGCAGGACTGGTGTATGCGTATGGTCTAAGACCGGAATTGTAGCCAATTCTGGCGTGAGAGCATTTAAAGCTTTGACATCATTGACGCCATCAACTTTTGACCAGTCTGCAAAAAGTCGTGCAGTAGCGGCGGGAGGGACTGCCGGGGCAGCTGTATAGGCTACACAAAATATTCTGTATTGTATGAACTTGGGATAGCTTTAATTGACACATCCAGCACTCTCCCTGCCTCATCTTTTGCCCGAAACTTTCTACTCTTGTTAATTTCAATATGCCATCCACCGGGGACCAGAAGTTCCCCTGAAACGGTAGGTTGAGCTAGTTGTGGGCTCTGTGGTGTCATGGGGACCCAAGAACAATCAGGGCCATAGAGGAGGGGCATGGGGCCCTTCCTCAGTGGTGCCTTATCTAAAGGAGGGGGAGTGATATCAGCAATAACCCTTACACTGGTGGTAGTAAGCGTAGCCGGCACTGTAGTGCCTGGAGCCGCAGACACCGCCGGGGTAGGAAATGAAGGAAGAAAACCTGGGGGGTCTAGAGGCCTTACGACAGAAGGACTAGGGGCCACTACTGGTTGACAAGCCTGGGGGTCAAAGGAGGCAGGGAGGTGATAATGTTGCATAACCTTATGCAATAATCGCTTATTTGATCTGAAGTGACACACTTACTGTGGGAGCCCCTGGATGATTGGGAGCTTGCCTCAGAGTCCTCACCTGTGAAAGACTGGGGGGCCGGGGAGAAAAGCACTTCCTCCGGCTCTCTACTCCAACTCAGAATTCTCCTGTTGTACCTCTAATTCATGATCCGCCGGGGGCCACATTAAATCTGGAACCGATGATGGAAACATGTCTGTGTTACTGTCATCAGCTAGCACCTGATTTACGTTAATATGAGATTGAGATGGCTCAGACTGGCGCCAGTAGCCCCCTGCCACAAAGGGCTGGGAGTCTGGGATTACCTGAGAGCTATCATCTACTTGTGACCCTGACGGATATCCCCTGTACTGTTCGGCCAGGACCCTTCTAGGGCCTGTAGACCAAACACTACGGGGTACATAATTCAATTTTGGTATGGCAAAGGTAACATTGGTAGGCACACTTAAAGACTGATCATGACTAGGTGTGGATTCCAGTACGTCTGCCCCTACTTCCGAGTCGCCAGATTCGAGCTGAGGCGTGTCAGAGGCAGGGGTAGAGGGAGGTGGCTGAGGGGTGTCCCTCCGGCTGCCACTGCTTGCCTGACTCTTTGATCCCCCAGAGTCCCTCTCTCCGGCGCTTGAGGGACGGGAAGACTCGGCGGAAGAGTGTCTAGACTCTAGACTGTTTGCGGGGGATCTAGATCTTGACCTTGACTTTGCTTAGGAGAGGGTGATCTTCTCCTCTTGGCACGGTTGGAGGGGGGAACCTCGGTGAGCTCACTATCAGTGCCACTGCTACTACTCACTACCTCTTTGATGAGGGCTTTCGACTTGACTTTAGGTCTGACAGATTTAGAGGAACCGGGTTTAACAAGAGGTGACTTTATAATTAGTTGGTCCCATAGGGCCTCATCATCACAGTGAAGTGCCTTATGGGCTGTGTCTTTGGCATAAGAATTAAACATAGATTTTATCTCTTGGAGTGCCGCCAAACACGATAAGTCTCTAATAGTAACTAACGCGGTTTTCAAATCAGAGCAAATTGAACAGAGTTTAAATAACCACAAGCCTCTAGAACGATCTAAGCATTTCGCGCACTTAATGCATAATTTGTGAGCAAAAATAGGCAACAGAGAGCAGGTAGGAGTAATGCATAGTTCAAACCGCGGCATGGTGGTGCAAAAGGGCCCCCCCCCCCCCTCCGCCGGGATCAGCCGCCCAAACTCCGCCGGAGTAGCAGTCACTCAGGAGCCTGGAAATAAAAAAAATCCAGGAATCAATGCTCATAAGGATAACCTGCGAGGTGTTACACATCCTATCTCGAGTCCGCCGGAAAATAATCTATAGTGCACCACTACTCTAACCTTCCGCTGGACTCGTCTAAGCTGATTTAAAACTGCTTACCTGTGACAAGTGTCACAGGCCCCTTGACCTTTAGTGACTGATTATCTATGAAACAGGTTGCAAAACTAATCTTTTCACTCTTGTATACTCGACTTGTGGCGCCGCAAGGCGTGGAAGTCTAGCCGTGTAGCAAGGTCAGACAGGGCGAGTTATAAGCTCCCGTAGGAATGCATTTCCGCCGGAAAGATGTGGTTCGGCCAAACCACGCCGGGATCTTTGTTTGTTCCTACCCGTTTTGAAGACGGATAACCTGGGCTCTACAGCACGGGGCCGCCGGAAAAAACAACCAAACTTAGGCGAGGGGAGACAAGGCACAGCCTCACTCACCAAAGACCCACACATAAAACATCATAATATAGGGACGTCTCCCCTACCCCCAAAACATGCAAACACACATGTTCAATCACTAGGAGCATACATAGGCATATAATAAAAAATACAGAAAATTTAGCATCCTAAATTACCTGAAGCCTACGCCGGAGACCCCTAACTAGGCTGACCATGAGGTCCGAAGAACATCACAGGTAGAATAGATGCTCCGAAGACCCAGCAACAGCACACAAATGACGGGAGGCCCACCATAGGGGCCTGCAAGAAAAACACGAACTCTGGAAGGCAGAGCACAACATGCAGACACCCTTAAACCAGAGCATTTGCTGATTCTCGAATAATAGGACATGTACTTTCCTCAATACTGACAGTCTGTATCATGCCTTGTAGAGTGGTAGCCTCCTAGCTAAGGTATCACAAAAGCTAAAGGCATAACACAACATAATAAACAACACACGCGGTACGAAGATCCTGGGACAGGTAGACGCCCGTTACAATAGTACCCTAAATTTACACACACTTCCTGCGGACATACCAATCTGGCAGCCGTGCTAGCTAATCTAAACCTTGTTACTACAACACAGATGTACACAAATGAGTAAGGACTCACTAGAAGCTCTGGAACGTCGAATGAGGTGAGCGCGGCGAAAGCCTTGTTTACAGTATGGCCGCGGAAGTTGGAAGGTCGAAGATGGCCGCTAGAGGGCCTGGTGTCGGGGAAGCAAAACATGAGAAATCCACGCATATGGCAAGTCATGTGATAACATATATTAAGTGATTTTGTCTTTTTTATATTTTACGGAGTTTTTTTCTGTAGGGTACCCGATCAAAATGACATCCCATAAGGGAATTAGGCATGCACTTATGATGAGTACTCCATGATAACTTACGTGCGGGATATTCAAAATACTGCCGCGGAATGTTGAATGGAGACTATTATACTAATAGGTGATGTCGTCAATGATGAAGGGGCCCTATTAAATTTAACCCTTTCAAGCTCCAATACGCGTTTCTGTTGGTTCTGGCTACTATTAGACGATTTTATTCAGATTAGTAACGGTAGGCCTATATGGAAGTCAAAGGGTGGATTGAGATAGTATTTACCCTTTTAATACCCACAGCTACTGTCTAAGCTGCATAAAATTGTCTAATAGTAGCCAAAATAAACTGCTAAAACGTGCCAGAGCTTGAACGGGTTAAGGGGTAGTGCTTGGTTTTGGCCTATGTATATACTGTATCTATCTATGTATATACTGTATCTATCTATGTATATACTGTATCTATCTATGTATATACTGTATATATCTATGTATATACTGTATCTATCTATGTATATACTGTATCTATCTATGCATATACTGTATCTATCTATGTATATACTGTATCTATCTATGTATATACTGTATCTAACTATGTATACTGTAATCTATGTATATACTGTATATATCTATGCATATACTGTATCTATCTAGGTTATACTGTATATCTATGTATATACTGTATCTATCATGTATATACTGTATCTATCTATGATATACTGTATCTTCTTGTATATACTGTATCTATCTATGTATACTGATCTATCTAGGCATATACTGTATCTATCTATGTATATACGTATCTCTATGATACTGTATCGATCTATGTCTACTGTATCTATTATGATATGTATATATCGATGTATATACTGTATCTATCTATGTATATACTGTATCTATCTATGTATTCCTGTATCTATTATATACTGTAATAAGTATTCCTGTATCTATCTATGTATAACTGTATCTATATGTAACCTGTATATCTATGTATATACTGCCTCTATGCATATACTGTATCTATCTATGTATATATTATATCTATGATATACTGTATCTATTTATCTCTCTGTAATACTGTATCTATCTATCTCTCTGTAATACTGTATCTATCTATCTCTCTGTAATACTGTATCTATCTATCTGTATCTCTTGGTAATGTATCTATCTATGTATATACTGTATCTATCTATGTATATACTGTAGCTATCTATTTATTATTCAGTTTCCTTGCTAGACCTCCATCAGTAGCTTAAAAAAACACCCCCTAGACCCCTTTTCAAGATAAATGTTTACATTTTTCGGTATAAAAATGTCCCGGGTTTCTCTTAAAATTACAGGCTCGCTATCGTTCGCCAGGAAAAACATAGACACCTAAAGGGCACGAAACATAGACACCTAAATGGCACGAAAGGTTTTAATATTGACAACAAAATTAGGCGAAAGGTCTCAAAATAGCCAAACTAACGGAACGAATGTCTTAAAATCTCCAAGCAAGTATGCTAAACATGAGGAGAAGGGGGGTCCAGAAAACAGCAGTACCACCTTAACCCCTTCAGTACGGGTGACGTCTTTTCAATATATTCTGGGAACTATTAGACGATTATATTCAGATTAGGAAGAAGTCTACCAGTTAAAAAGGTACAGACTATCTCAATTAATCCTTTTAGCTACCATATAATATCCTTCCTAAACTTCACAAAATCGTCTTAAGGGGATATGGTTCACTTTTTGGACGATTTTTTGCATGTACTGTATTCGTTATTTTTCTAGTTTCCTCCCTAGACCTCCATCAAATTAAAAAAAAAAAAAAAAAAAAAAAAAAACATCCATTGGAGCTTTTCTAGATTAATTTGTAAATTTTTCGGTAGAAAAATGTCCCGGCCGAAGGTTCTTCCAAAATTACAGGCTCACTATCGTTCGCCAGGGAAAAATCGACACCTAAATAGCACGAAAGGTCTAAATATTGACGAAGAAATGGGACGAAAGGTCTTAAAATCGACTAACTAATTGGGCAAACATCTTAACATCTGAAACTAATGGGGCTAAACATGAGGGAGAAAATGGTCCAGAAAACCGGCCCATCCCCCCTTAAGGCCCTAGTGATCAGCTCGTTTGACAACATGAATTCAAGCTCGACCTGCAGTATACTCCTGCGTTGTGGCGAGACACGGTAGGGGGATAGTTTAATGGGTGTTGCATCCCCTACGTCGATGTCGTGCACGGCCAAAGAAGTGAGCCTTGGAGTATCATGGAACACACTGGGAGACTGAGATAAAACAGAGATTAGTTGGTTCGCTTGATCAGAGGGAAGATGACATAGTTTAGATGGTAATTCCCCCCAAGCTACTGAGTTATACTTAAAGTTGGATAGGCTACATGACAAGTCAAAGTCTGCATGGATACCTTCAGGCTCTGGAACAGTCTGTTGCGGGTCAGTAAGAGAACTGAAGACTTCGTCCGCACCAGGCTGTCCACAGGTCCTGACATTCACTGCCACAGTGGGAGAATCTGGAGGACAGGAATCAGGGGACCTATGGTAGGGTTTCAACATATTTATATGGAATACTTGCATGGGCTTTCTCCTGTCTGGGGTAGTTACTAGATAATCGGTAATGCTCACCCTCTGAATGATCTTATATGGGCCCCTGAACACGGCAGATAAAGGTTGGCCAAAAAGGGAGAGCAGGACCAAAACCTCATCACCGGGCTGAAACTCCCTCTCACGGGCTTTTCTGTCATACTCAGTTCTTCATGGAGCTTTTAGCCACTGTCAAGTTTTGAGCTGTAAACTCACATGAGGATCTCAGCCGGGTTTTGAAATCTGAAACATACTTGAGGAGGTTTTGGTTCCCCTCCTGGCCAACTAGGCTATCCTGCAATAGTTGCAAAGGACCTCTTACCTGGTGACCGAAAACTAGCTCATTAGGGGAAAAACCCAGGGATTCTGTTGGAACCTCACGAGTAGCAAATAAAAGAAAAGGTCCCCCCTTATCCCACTCAACTCCGGTCTCTGTACAATATTTACGTAACATGGCTTTCCAAATTTTGATGA